>SZWC01006199.1:61262-115890 GCA_023375785.1 Penium margaritaceum
GCTGCTGCTGCCAACGCGTGCTGCTGCTGCTGCTATTGTGCGCGGCTCACCGCCCCTCTGGCGTTCACGTGCAGTCTCTTCGTTCTCCCTCACGCTGCTGCCGGCGTGGCGCCACGTGGCGCGTTCTCTTTGCGTTCCGCCCACTTCTGCTGCTTCTGCTGCTCACACGCCCCCCTGTGCTCTGATACCAAATTGGAAATAATTTTAGGGCATGCAGGCCCATGCACAAACGAACATGAGCTCTGTGTGTGAGTGCGATGCAAGACGGCAAAAATTTGGCTAAGTCTGGAACGCTGAATATAAAGAACAAGGAGAGAGTACAAATGAGCCCCTAGCGGGCTTAAGTAGGGGCGCCGGCAGCTAGCCGCACCGGGCCCCGTCACCCCCGCTGAGCCGAAACGGGTCAGCGGGGAGAACGCACTGCGTACACCATGATAACAATAACGGTGGTCTCCTCGAGGCACCGGAACAGCTCTCCGAGTACCCGGGTCTCGACCACCGAGAAAATAGGAACAGTGCCAGAAAATCTCAGAATCAGCGTCCAGTCATCACAGACGGCTTTCCGAACATCGGAAGCCCCACAATAGCCATCGGGTCTCCTCGTCGCACCAGTACAGTCAACCGGGTGCGCGGGTCTGAACCCACCGAGAAAACTCTCCTACCTCCTGACAAGCCCACACGGCTGCCGGAACGCAACGACCGCGTCTCGCCGGCGCTGTCGTAGGTGCTGAAGAAGTCTCGGTGCAGTCCGGAGGCCCGTCGTGTCGTCACGCTCTCCTCTGCCATATACCCCGAAAGTGGGTATATCGGTAAACTCGCAGTGTCGGTCGTGACGGGTGGAAGCCACAAACCAACAATCTGGACCACATAATGGAAGGTTTGCCATGAGACTTTACCTCGTCCGTGGAAGCCAAAACTGGTTGTAAATGGAGTGCCAAACTGTCACCCGCATTCGTTCAAACTATTTTTTTCTTGGTTGGCCCATGTGTGCTCTTAAACATTGTGTATGGTTTGGGCAAACTCTTCTTAAATTACTTCAAGCTATGCTGGATTTATTCCAGCCTGTGTGGATGGCAAAGGGGAAAAGAAATAACCAAAAATTGACCGAATTCGCTTGATGATACACCATTATGTAAAACAATTCACCAACATATTGAAGAAAAACCTCTGAAGGCATTTCTTCTCGGTCTCTTTTATGAATATAGTTCTATCTGATGATGAATTAATTTATATGATATGAATATGTTCTTTTATTTTGAACATGATAGTTTCACACGTCTATTATGAACTTCACAAAAAAATGATCTATGACAAATCTGGTTGAATTTTGGATGTTTCCTTATGCTATAAAAAATAATATGACTTGATTATAGTCCAAATGAGATTTATTTACCTTCGTCTATAACTTTGGTTGAATTTCTTTTCTTTTATATGCATGTTCACCCTGTTTGAAGCCGGGTTCACGAGTCTAAAGAGTTTGCCATGACGACCAGTCCCGTGAAACAGGACAGGGCGAGGCCAAGGAGGAGCGACATAGAGGGGAAAAAACAACATTAAATTCTGCTCGCCAGTGGACTCGACCGGCTGGACCCATCCCAACGTACAGTCCTTACCCTTCTGTCGTGGCGTCGGACTTGTCATTCCGTACTATCCGGGGTCTGTCCGGACATCTAGGTCGATGTCCGTGATGTTTTAATCGCAGGCCGACCTAAGCTGTGCGTCCGCGGACGTGGGGGGGCATACAGTCCTACAAATTCTTGCACCCTGATTGGTGGATACGTCAGGAAAATGACGGATCCACCAATCACGATTTTCTTGAGCATCTTTTGCAATGCAAAGCGATTGTAATAGGGTTACTATGTAACCCAAAAACACGCGAACACCATGTCGTCGCTGCATGAAATGCAACGTTGGGTTGATGACGTCATCACGCCCCTTAAACAATCAGAAACCACACTTCTGAGGTGTTTGTGATTGTTCAAGGGAGAAGTCTGCGTGGGGTTTGCATGAGGGGTCCGAGTGTTGTACGTGTCGTACACAGCTTACGGTGACCGCTCGGCTCATGTCCATTCACGTGCAGATCCCTGAGACTGGCGACGGTGGCAGAAGGCTGGCAGCTGGCGGTGACAGGCGCCCAGAAGGCTTTCGAAGTTTTTAGATTCGTGTTGTGTCATAGTACGTAGACGCGCAGCCTATCGGGACGTAGATCTCGTCGATGTAGCCGTTCTGGTTCAAACGGCTCGTCGTTCTGACATGCCTGTAGGGAATTATGGCCAAAACTGTGTTTTCGCCACTGTTTTGTCCTGCTAGAAAATAGCGCCCTTGCGCGCTGCGTGTGTGTGCACTAGGTCCGTGACACTATTTAGGTTGCTCAGACCTTAGTTGTCATTTCTCTCTGCACATTTCAACATTTGCAGCTTCTGACACTTGTGTTTGTGTCCTTAGCCAACCCCTTGTTTTTCCCACCTACACCTGTGTGTGCTAGCGAGTGAGCTAGCTGGCTTGTACTGCCACGCTAGCAACAGCATCGCTAGGGGCTGTCTTTTATGGTATCAGAGCCGCGAGCCACTGCTCGCACAGCTGCGTAGCAGAGACGCAGCAGCCGCAGAAGCCGTGAGCAACCGCAGCCGTTGCCTTGAGTAGCAGCAGCAACAGTGCCCACGGTCTCAACGGAAGGTCCTGGGAGGGCCCACCACCACTCCGACCGTTTTTTTAATAAGTCCGCGGTCGTTCCGCGGTCGTTCCGCGACAGCAGCAGCCGCTCCGCGCACAATCCGTGGTGCTCCGCGGTGACAAAGCCTCCGCGGCGGACGCAGCAACTGCGCGGTCGTATCGGAACGCGCGTCCGGTGCTGCGGAGGGCACTCGGCGTTCCGAATTCATCACCTCGCGGTGACGTTGCCCCTGCAGATCCGCGGTGTTCCGCGGATCCGCGTAGCTCCGCCGCAGCACCTCCGCGGCCGTTCCAGAACACAACGGCGCTGCTCGCCGCTGCTCCGAAGTCGCGAGTCCGCGACACACCCTCCGCGTCCATAACGCGATCGCTCCGCGGCGGGTGCGGAACGTTTTGACCGCGGAACCTGAGCAGCTCGCGACATCACGCCGTGTTCTACACCGGCGCGACCGCGGTGGCCGTATGCGGCACCTTTCCGCATTCCGCGCCAACGCGATCGCGACGTGCCCGCGGTAATCGGCGGTAATGTGCGGTAAAACTGCAGTAATCCGCGGTAATCCGCGGTAATCCGCGGTGAGCTTCCGCGGTGAGGTGTACCGTGGAAGGGATCCGCGGAGACGTTCCGTAGAGGAGTTCCGCGGATGGGAGGTTCCGCGGAGGGGAGGTTCCGCGGAGACGTTCCGTGGAGGAGTTCCGCGGAAGGAAAGAAAAAAAGAAAAAAAGAAAAAAAACGGGGAGGGAACCGGTCGCCATGCCGAAGCCAACCTCCTCCAGCACGGCTGCGTCAGTGGTCAACGTCGGCCACCGCCATCGTCACCACAGCGGCAGCAGCAGCAACAGCCACTACAGCAGCAGCAGCAGCAACAATAGCAGCGACAGCAGCAGCCGCCGCCACAACAGCAGCAGCCGTCGCTGCAGCAGTAGCAGCAACGACCGCCGAGTCCAACAACGTTGGCACGCCAGTATGCGCACTGGCTGACTTACAGGCGGAGAGCCGCAACACGTTGACGAAGCAGGTCGCCGAGCTGCAGGACCTGATCAGGGGCTTACTGCCCCAGCAGCAGCAGTTCCAACAGCAGCAGCAACACCCGTTCTGGGACCCAAGCGAAAACCATCTCGCTCACGACAGCAATGCAGTCGAGGTTGCGGAGACCCTCTCCGACTCTGGCGAGGAGGGTAAGGAGGAGATGCTGCGTGCACGCCTCATCCACCTGGAGGCACGCCACAGAGCACGCAAGGCCAATGCCGCCCTCCTAGGTACGAGCTCCAGCGCCGACGCCGGCTTGAGCTCATCTCGCCACCCTATGAGCTTTGAGGAACTGGCTTTGAGGGCCCGCCTGGGCAAGGGGGTTGCCTCCTCCATGCCCGGTCCCGCACTGACTCCACCAGTCGCTCTGTCGACGGTCAAGCCACCCAAGTGGTTTGAGTCGGACCCGCCCGTCTTCCGAACTGGGAACGACTTCAAGTCCTGGGAGCCACGCTTTCACATGTGGGCCATGAGCGAGGGAGTCCTTGCCTATCACCTCACCCCATACCAGGAATCTGAACCCGCACAGACACAGATGGCAGTCCGTGCCACCACCGGTCGGATGAAAGCCGCCCCTGACTTCACCAAAGACTTCAGTCGGTTCCTTGGTGATCCACTGACCGGCTCGGGAGCTAACCCTCGCGAGGCCTGGGCACTGGCTGTCAATCTTTTTTAGGGCGCCACCTTGGCCCTGACGTCCCAGCGCCTTGCCGACTTCAACTCCCTCTGTCAGAATGCTCAGGAGTCAGCAGCTGACTACTGGCACCGGGCGATACAGCTGTACGAGGAGCTTGGCGACGACGCCCCTACGCAGTACTCCGCTCTCCATATCATTCTCTACGGCATCCATCCCGACTACGCGCGCGTCTTTTGCAACTTCGACCAGACTCTGCTTCGCGACATGGCGAGCGACGGGACCCTGCTGCGCTGGGACACCCTCCACTTCCTGGACATCGCCGGCATTGACGCCGCGAATCGCGCTCGCCGCAACACAGCTTCAGCTGCAGTTGCCGCTGCATCTCCCTCACCACCATCAACAGCTACAGCTGCTCCAGCTCAGGGGAAGAAGGGCTGCAGAGCGTCAGGTGGTGGCTCCAGCAGCGGGACCAATGGCGGCACCAGCACCAACAGTGTCAGCCGCAGCAGGAGCAGCGGGAGCAGTAGCAGCGGCGGCGGTAGCGGCAGCAGCAGTGGCAACAGCGGATCCGGTAGCACGATGAGCCGACGACTCGTGTGCTTCAACTGCGGAGGTGACCATCGCTATGCCGACTGCACTCGCCTCACCGGCCGCCCGTTGGACTGGGCCAAGGTCACTCGTGGACTGCAGCAGGCGCATGAGGCACGTATGCGCCAGACGTCCGGTGCAACCGCCCGCTCGGCCGCCACTACCGCAGCCGTCTTAGAGGAGTCCACCCTCACAACAAGCTCCTCTGCGGATCCTCGCAACCAGGCGCTCGCCGAGCTGCACCAGCTTCTCACCCTGCGCTCATCTTAGGGAGGTGCGAGTGAGTTGACTGAGTCAATGGGTCCTACTGCCTGTGGTCTGTCTGTGTCGTCGCGTGATGATGCCTGTGGTGGTCCCCATGCACAGCCGTGTGCGTGTGACGGACCTGATGATGTATCTTGGCTGCATGCTGCTCATGTGCTCTCTACTGGTCGCCTTGTTGTGTCCCCCGCTGAGCGTCCCGTTGCCGCGCCCTGTTCCGTCGCCGAGTTCCACGTTGCCCCTTGTACACGCGTCACCAATGCCACCTGGGTTGTTGACTCTGGTGCCACTCACCACATGACGTGTCGCCATGACGCCTTCGTCGTCTTGCATCCTGTTGGCACTGTTCGCTCTGTCCGCATAGTAGCTGGCCATGAGGTCCCTGTCCAGGGTGTTGGGGTTGTGCAGTTCACCGGGCCCGCTAGTCCCGTATACATCTCCGACGTCCTCTTTGTCCCTGATCTGGAACTCTGTCTGCTGTCTATCCATGCATGCACCAAGATGGGCCTGGGTGTCATGTACACAGCTGCCGATGCTCGCATCTTTGTGCATGACACCGAGGAGACTGTCCTCAGTGGCACAGTCGTCGATGATCTGTATCACATCTCCGGGTCCTGTGCGAGTTTTCCCCCTTTGCCTCCGTCTCCCACTGCCCATGTTTTTGTCGCTGGTGCTCTCTCCCCCGAGCAGCATCGTCTCCTGCATCAACGCCTCTGTCATGTGCACCTGGGGGCAGTCGACAGATTAATCCGCACTCAGCCCGCTCTCGATCTTGATGCGACGTCCTTCGAGACGCCGCCCACGACCGACTGCCTGGCCTGTGCTGAAGGCAAAATACACCGGTCCACCTATCCTGCATCTGTCTCCAGGGCCCGTCGGCCCTTGGAGCTTGTCCACTCCGACCTCATGGATCCTCTCCCTGTCGAGTTTCAGGAGGACCGCGGTCGCTACATCCTGACGTTGACTGATGACTTCACGCGCATGCGCTGGATCTACTGTCTGCGGCTAAAGAGCAATACCGCTATTGCCGTCCGCATTTGGCTGGTCATGGCCGAGCGCCAGTCTCCCCACCGCCTTCAGACCTTTCGCTCGGACCTCGGCGGCGAGTACCTCGGTGACATGGCCCGCTCCTTCACCGAGCTTGGCGATTTCCACAACCTCTCTGCCCCCGCCACCCCCCAGCAGAACGGTGTCTCCGAGCGCTGGAACCGCACCATGGAGGATGCACTCCGTGCCATGCGCACGGACAGCGCCATGCCTGAGGCCTTTGCCTTTTAGGGCATGGCGTACATGACCTGGGTCTGGAACCGTATTCCCCACGGCCCCCTCCCAGGTCACCGCACGCCCTACGAGCTGTGGTACGAGCATCGCGCGGACCTGCACCTGCCCGCGTCTGGGGCATCCTTGCCTGCGTCTGGTTCACACCAGAGCAGCAGGGGAGCAAGCTCTCCCCGCGGGGCCGCATCTGTGCCTTCGTTTGCGTCGCCCCGCGGTCGAAGGCTTGGCGGTTCTGGGACCCTGAGCGCCACCGCATCGTGGAGTCCCGTGACGCTCTCTTCTTCGAGCATCTCGCCTTCCGTGACCTTGCTCGCATCCACGCTCTGCGTGCTACTCATGACCCTAGGTGTTCTGGACCCCATTGTGTGGGGGAGGCTCCTGGCACGGTTGGCACAGTGCCCCTGTCCAGTGCGGTCACTCCGTCGCCGGCACCCCCTAGGCTGTCCCCAACAGGTGTGCCCACTGGCACCCCCAGCCCCGCTCCGTCTGTGGCTCGCTCCTCTGCCCCTGACTCACCACTCTCGCCCGTGTCTGAGTCTACGTCCGAGTCTGCCTCCGCGTTTGAGGCTCTGTCGGAGCCTGCGCCTGCTTCCGCATCCGAGTCTTAGACTGACCCTGCGTCTACATCCATGTTTGGCTCTGAGCCGTCCTTGCCTCCGGCCGCGGATGTGCCTGCGTCTGCCGTGGGCCCGCCCCCAGTTGTTGAGGCCACGCAAGCCTCGAGTGGCGCACCTACCGTGGAGTCCACACCGGCGTGTGAGTCAACGGTGCCCTCTGCTCCCACCCCGTCGGAATCCTACACACGGGTGCCCGGGGGACGTCTCCGCCCTCGTCCCAGCCACAGCGTCGTCAGCGGTGACCCAGGCACGAAGGCCCTCAGCCTGAGTGCTCACGGCCTTACTGAAGTTCACCTTGGCTGTGCCACGGGCATGGCACTACTTGCTCATGAGCGCGGTCTTGCTCAAGACGCCGCTGAGTCCATGGTGACGGTCGACCCTCCCTCTGCGGCGTATTCCCTGGCTACACGCAGTGTACCAGTGCTGTCTGTCGATCTCACCAGCCTGCCAGAGGCCCTGTCAGCCCCTGACACTGAGCAGTGGCGCGCTGCCTGCAAGGCTGAGCTTGATGCCATCCAAGAGCATGGCGTCTTTGAGCTAGTGGACTTGCCGAAGAACCGCAAGGCCATCAAGGCCAAGTGGGTTCTCCACAAGAAGCTAAAACCAGACGATACTGTGGAATGCTACAAAGCGCACCTGACAGCAAAAGGCTTCTCTCAGGTCTTAGGCGTGGACTACCCCGAGACCTTTGCTCCTGTTGGTCGAATGACGACCACGCTCACTCTGCTGAGCCAGGTGGCACAGCACGACTGGGAACTCCATCTGATGGATGTCAACAACGCGTTCCTGAACGGAGACCTTGAGGAGGAAATCTACATGGTCCAGCCACCCAGCTTTGAGGATGGTACCAGTCGCGTGTACCGGCTGCGGAAGGCCTTGTACGGCCTAAAACAGTCACCTCGTTGCTGGAATCAGGAGATTACTAGCACGCTGAGACGAGCTAGGTACGTTCAGAGCGATGCTGACCCATCTCTGTTCCTCGCACAGTCCCCAGCACCGCTCGCTGCCATCCTCATGTATGTGGACAATCTTCTGATCGCCTCGCCCGACCTGGGAGCAGTGAACGCTGCCAAAGCCGTCCTCACCTCGGCCTACAAGATGAAAGATCTTGGTGAGGCTTCTGTCTTTTTGGGGATGGAGATCGTGCGCGACCGTGTCTGACGTACACTCCGTGTCCATCAGGGACGCTACACAGAGACTGTGGGGGAGCGCTTTGCCGACCTCCTTGCTGCCGTTCGCACGGCTTCCACGCCCATGACCCCTAAGGGGCAGGCCGCCCTGAAGGTGGATGAATTAGCTGACTTGGGGGAGCTAGTCGATGTGACCGTGTACCTGTGAGTCATTGGTTCGCTCATGTACTTGGCCACCACGACACGGCCCGACATTGCCTTCACCGTCAACCTGCTCGCCCAGTTCTCGCAGGCTCCACGCCAGCGAACATTACACGCCGCAGTCCGGTGTGTGCGCTTCATCCTGTCCACCGCACGCATCGGCCTCTGCTTTCACAAGCAGGTGTCAGTTGTGCTCGATGGGTACACAGACAGTGACTGGGCGTGGAGTCCAGACGGCAAGAGCCGCACCGGCTACATCTTTCTCATCGGAGGTACTGCAGTGTCCTGGCGAAGTGGAAAGTAGGGCTGCATCGCACGCAGTACTGCTGAGGTAGAGTATGTTGCCCTAGGCGCAGGTGCAGCGGAATGTGTCTGGCTCGTCCGTCTGTTGCGTGAACTGCGTCAGCCCATTCCTCCCGTGGTCTTCCAGTTTGACAACATGAGCGCGGGGGCCATCGCCAAGAACTCAGGTGTGTTCCATGCATGCACAATGCACATCAATGTCGAGCACCACTTCGTGCATGATCTGGTTGATCGTGGTGAGATCCGAGTCATCCACGTGAGCACTGACAGGCAGTGCGCAGATTTCCTGACCAAGGCTCTGGGTCGTTCGAAGTTTCATGCGGCCACTCGTCCCGTTGGACTCTACCCCATCCCTGTTGCAGGTTAATTCCTCATGTGCCACTCTGCATGTGCTGTGCCTGCTGCCTGCAGCGTCTGTGCGTTTCTTGCTCTGTACAGTGTTGGTGCCTGCATGTGCATGGACGTGTTTCGCCCTCCGGTCATGGAGGAGTGTTGTTGTGTGTGTCGTACACAGCTTACGGTGATCCCTCGGCTCATGTCCATTCACGTGCAGATCCCTGAGACTGGCGACGGTGGCAGAAGGCTGGCAGCCGGCGGTGACAGGCGCCCAGAAGGCTTCCGAAGTTTTTTGATTTGTGCTATGTCACAGTACGTAGATGTGCAGCCTATCTGGACGTAGATCTCGTCGATGTGGCCGTTCTGGTTCAAACGGCTCGTCGTTCTGACATGTCTGCAGGGAATTATGGCCAACACTGTGTTTTCGCCACTGTTTTGTCCTGTTAGAAAATAGCGCCCTTGCGCGCCGCGTGTGTGTGCACTAGGTCCGTGACACTATTTAGGTTGCTCAGACCTCAGTTGTCATTTCTCTCTGCACATTTCAACATTTGCAGCTTCTCACACTTGTGCTTGTGTCCCTAGCCAACCCCTTGTTGTTCTCACCTACACCTGTGTGTGCTAGTGAGTGAGATGGCTGGCTTGTACTGCCACGCTAGCAACAGCATCGCTAGGAGCTGTCTTTCACCGAGGCACCCCATGCGTTGAAAGGGCATCTGCTGGGCCCCGCTACCGCGGGGCCAAACAGATGCCCGCGCAAAAAAAAACCCTCAACCCCGAATGTAATTCGGGGTTGGGTTTGAAGGTGTTTGTCTCGCAAACCTAAGGTGTTTTGCGTGCCATATAAAAAAAATAAAAAATCTGAAATGGGCGTTTTTGCTCAATCGCGATCGAGCGATGACCCATTTTTTCGATTTTCTTTTTCGACGCGCAAAACCCCCTATTACGATTTAGGTTTTTCTACGTTTTGCGCGGGCGGAGCCCGACGATCGAGCGATGACCCATCGCTCGATGGGTCATCGCTCGATCGTCGCTCGATCGCGACCCTCGCTCCCTCGCGAGGGAGCGAGGGTCGCGATCGAGCGACGGTCACATGACCCTCCTCGTCATGCTCGATCAGCGACGCATGTCGTTGATCGCGCATGGCGAGGGAGCCGGATATGTCGTTCTTATATCTTAAAGTGCTGGATATGGGGGACGTAAAATTCCGCTCTTGGATATGGGAGGATCCGCCCTTCAGGAATGTGGATATGCGGGCTATTTCGTCCTTGTCGTACTCTCCACAAAAGTCTTACCTGTCCGTCTGATTACTTGGAGTATGACCGATGGCGAAAACGTCGCTTAGCATGGCAATTGGTTCTTAGCTAAACGATTGACGACCGATCCATCGCGCGGTTCAAGGTGGAGTCGCCTTGCTGACTGCGTGAATCGACGGCACTTGAAGGTAAGAACCCACCAAGTCAGCACTTTTTACCATTGAGTTTGCGATTTTTTGCGCTACAGGAGCGATAGGGCGAGCCCTATCCACGAGTGACATGGACCCGATATACGAGACTGCCCACTACCTTCGATGAACGGTTGTGGAGACATCCAACACACTCAACGCGGTCCATGGGGTGTGGACATGCCCCCTCCGCCCAACCTAACATGCGACGAGGCCGAAGCTGCCTGGCGCGGACTGAAGGCTAAGTGGGATGCCATGTATGACCATGAACCACCCGGTCTGCATGCTATGTGTTGTATGCTGGGTATGCGGGCTCCTACTAGTCGTCCTTTGTACGCCAACAGTGATTGGCCGGGGTGGGTGCAGATGCATCCCATGACCATGTTGCGTTTGTAACCCCATGGTGTTCTGCTTCTACATTCTAGTTTTTCAATCATGACGTACCCACATTTAGATGTCTTCTTTTCAATCGATTGTGTCGTGCTTCATTGATTTATGCGTAAAATGTAAGGTAAAAAAGTCCTAATTACCCTGCTGATCTTTGATTTTGAACATTGGGATTTTGCTAATTATGGAATCTTTAATTTCGACCACGGTTTGGCACTATGAAATTATTTAGGTGGTATTTTAACATTCGTTCAACAAAAAATTGTGCTCCTTAAATTCGTCGTCGAACGTGGTCGAGAACTACGAAAGTGCGCAATCGCGTCATCAGACCAATGCGTCACCCCGATTCGCGTGCAACATCGCGTGTCAGAAAGGCCTAACATCTCTGACACGGCGATTCTATCATCCACCTCCGGTGTACGAGCCGAATATGAGGCAAATTTGTGACCCACGCACGAAAGAAATCACGTGTGAAGTAAATTTTCTAGACAATGTAGGATGGAAATCCCAGGAAGGGAAAGTTGGAATTATTTAGGTGCACCCTAAAAATTAGACGACGAAATGTTTTGTTGAAAAAAAAGCAAAAAATAATTATAATCGAAAGATTAGTAGGGTATGGGTGCGTTAATTACCATTCTGCGTTTTTATTTATGAGGTAGCCAATCTTTGCGTCACACGAAGACATTACATCTATAGTGAAATCGTTACCAAAACATGGACATGCGACGAATAGTTTAGGATAAGGGACTAATAACCCTAATACCCAATCCGCGAGGGGGTCAGGAACGCCCTGCCCAGTGACTTCAAAAATAAAAGTGACCTGCCCACTTGCATCACCATGCTCGATCAGCAGCATGCGCCGCTGATCGAGCAAAGCGAGGTGGGGCATGTCGACCCCTCTCGCGATTCTTGCTCCCATGTGAGAATCGCAATCGAGCGATGCGCTCTTTGTTTTTTTATTTCGACACGCAACCCCCCTAGTTTGATTTAGGGTTTTGTATGTTTTGCGCAGGTGGAGCCCGCTCAAAACATAAAATCCTGAATCAAACTAGGGGATTTGCGTGTCCAAAAGAAAAAACAAAGAGCTCATCGCTCAATCGCGATCGAGCAAAAACACTCGTTCTTTAGATCGAGCGAAAATGCTCAATTTGTTCTTGCCCTTACTCGCAAACCTTTAAGCTTTTACATACAAATCTTAGTCAAACCCTACCCCAAATTATATCCTGGGTTTTAGGGTTTTATCTGTACGCAGGCTCCTGCTAGGCCTCAAGGTAGCGGGGCTCAGCAAGTTCCCTTTCAACGCATGGGGAGTCTCGGACCCCCCATGCAAACCATAGGCAAACCCACCCCAAAAACATTCACAAACCCCTAGAACGAGGTGTTTGTGAATGTTCGAAGCGGGTGATGACGTCAGCATGTTGACGCTACATCGCATGCAGCGTCGACATGCCGCGTTTTCTCGCTTTTCCTGGGTAAAATGTCAATATTCTCAGGTCTGTGTGTAGGGGGGTCTTATTATTCCGAACGCCGGGGAGGGCATACACACATTCAAATTTTCTGGGAAATCCCTACGTGTACCCTAAGGACAAACATAGGCCTTACACTGGCATGTACTGCCTAGGTGTCCCACTGACTGACCAACTTTGAAAGGTTCATGGCAATGAAAAGATCCATGCAATCACCTCAAAGGTAGGGCACAGTTGGCCAACATGACATACTGCCATAGGAATGCCATATGCACGTGCAAAGCATGCGTCATCCACAAGTCCCTCAACTTTGTAGTAGAATACGTCACTCATGGGATCAATGACCTCCCCCGTTGAATCTACATCTCCCTCAGGGGTGTCTCCCATCACCTGGCCTTTGTGGCACGGGCACATGTACATCTTAATAATGTGTGTTGGCTTCTTGCCTGCCCATAACCTTGAAATGAAGTATGCTGAACTGACGCCAAGTATGAGACCAGTGACAAAGGAGACCTCAGAGTCTGATGGGCGGTCCATGGCAAAAGCTGAGTTGGTATAATGTTGATCTTCGTTAAAGAGAATGAGCGCGATGTACATGACATCCACTTTATGTTGCGGATTGGATAGACAGTTTCTCTTTGTTGGGAAAATTGACATTGAATATCCACATCTTCTGTTACAAGACCAAAGCAAGAGACACAAAATGACAAGCAAGCAGACTGCCTTAGAGTCACCCTGCAGCAAGGGCCTTAGTAAGATTGGCCACATGTTATCTGGCCTGCCCTCTGTACTTGGTAACTTTGTCCTTGTCTTCTTCCAGGGACTCACAATGAAACAAGGCCCCGTGAAGTCGCACTCTCGTGTTCTGCACACCATACATGCATGACATAGACAACTGTTAGACAACACATTCATGAACATTGGCCTGAAAAGCATGGAGAATGGCAAGAAGTTAACGTACAATTGACACTCCTTTGTTCTCCTCCTCATCGTAGTAGTCCTCTGGGACATCATCCGAGCCACGATGTGGCATGCCCTGTGTGGCAAGCCGTGGGTGGGTGTAATCGAGGGACACTCGCCTGCGCCTGATGTCGTCCTCTTCACTGATCCACTGGTAGGGTTCAGGGACCTTTGGCTCCAAGTTTTCATCGAGGATGAAGCCTTTTGGGTTGTAAACCTCCTCCTCTCCAATGTCGTATGTTGGAAATTGTTCTAGGTCATACCCGCGGTCATCATCGTCAAAGACGTTGATTGTCTCCTGCTATAGACCAACACCGGGAGTGCTAGTGTCGCTTATACTGCACGTGGGTCTTCCTGCTGCTACTGTTGTAACTGCTGTTGCAGCCTCTGATGCCTTTGCCTCTGCTTGGGTGCCACTCGTGGACTAGTGTCCGGAATATGCCTCCGCACATACTGCAGCTTCCGCTCTCTCGAACCACTTCAGCAACGCTGCCTCTGCTGCTATTGCTACTTGTGCCACTGCCGGTGGGTTGGTGCACTTGGACATGGTGTGGCCCCTCAGGCCACATCGTCGGCAGATGTTGTTTGCTTTCTTTCATTCGTTGCGGTCCAAGCGCTTGCTCCGGGGCCTTCCACGTCCACATCGTGCACCTGGTTGCAACCGGATGACCCCCTCTAATGGTGTGAGCGTGGCTGGGTCCACTGTTGGCATCGGGTTGTTGTATGTGCGCCGAAAAGCCATCCTAGTTAGGCCGACGCCACACATTGGCTCTGGCGGCTGCCCCCCACTAAGTAGCACAATGCATGCATGTATGCAGGGCTGTCCTCACTCTTTCCATGTCCCACAAGTACACAATCGTTGAGCGATGTCCACACGCTGAACACGGTTAGATGCCCCGCAAACTGTAGCCATCTGCGGTCCCTCCTCCGTGACGTCAAACCCGTTACACAACACGAATGCGTTCAGTAGCCGGGCCTCTACAGTTGGGAGCAGGTCACACCTGCATGGTCTTGCCTCTCTCCTGCGTTCACCCATCAGGTGTTGTACCCACACAAATAGTGAGACAAAGCAGTAAAAGGGATACAACTTCTACACTTCGATGATGTCCGTGTTGAGGGACTCAGAGGCGTTTTACGTTGTGTGCCCACCGCGACCAATGGGATGCCGTCCACTCCGCCGCTGCCAAGCAAGTTAACTACACAGTGCGGGTACTACCACCTCGTGATCTCCTCGCACTGCTGAAACCCTTAGTGGATCAACACGTGGACGAGACACTAGCACCAAAATAACCCGCACGCTTGCCGTACAGTTGGTGGACGTTCTGTCGAAGGTGCCATGCATAGTAAGTGTGCGTGGCACCCGGCAGCTTGCTGCCCACCGCGTTCAAGAGTCCTTTCTCTCGATCGTTGATGTCTGTAGTACACTGCTCTGTTACTGTGGGGAAGGTGATGGTGAGGTAGAAGCAGATGCAGGTCCAGTGTTCCTTGTTTTCTATGGACACCAGTGCCCATGCCATAGGCACTACACGATCGTTGGCGTCAAAGTACTAGGCCACCAACAACGTTTGTTTGTGGCCGTTCTTTAGGAAAGTCCCATCCATCATGACGATGCGACAAGAGTGTTGAAACCCGATAACGGTCGCACCGAGGGCAACAAAAGCCCGGTGAAAAATGTTGGCCTTTGTCGCCTCAGCAACAGCGTGTGTATTGTAGTCCAGTCTCATGAGTTGCAGGAAGGCGTAAACAAAGGGATCAGGCACTTCCACATCAAAACAAGCAAAAGAAAAGAGTACGGACAAGTGCACAGTTAATACCTCTTGAGTGTACGCCAAGAACAGGGACCAAGACATGGTCCAAGATCTAGGCAGCATCTCTCGTGTCACCACCTTTACGCGGTAGAGGGTGCCGTGGTCCACATCATTGCGGGTCACCTTCTTAACCACTGCCTTGAGACTGGTTACATCCGCACAGGGGTCCTTTTACAAGGTGGCAGCGAAGTGCCGTGACACCCACTTCAGTGTCTTTGCCGGATCTCCACGGCTGCTTCCAGCACCACGGACACATTGGTGGCCTTCTTTCCACTCGGAGACCTTCACCAACCCACTTTGGGTACACACGTGAACGTGCAAAATCCAGGGGTAGTCCTTCTTCTTGAACTATGAACTGTGAGCTATGAATCTGGTAGGCTCACTACGCAACCATTGCATTGACATGCAGTTCTTGATGAGGTAGTTGTCCACGACCCAATGACACTCGCCCATGTCCTTGAACTCCATCCCACCCGGGAAGGCTCCATCGACCGGAACTTTGGTTCTTTCTTGCCCGGCTCATTACCGGATGACACTGCAAAAAATGACTGAAAACATATGAGGGACATAGCAACTATAGAGGGACTGAACGTGCACCACAACAAAATAGGGAACAAGTGCAGCCGGGACGACCTAACGCGGGGTCTTTTATCCTACAGTGGTTCGTCCCCTGAACAGCCTAGCCGCAGCTTAGGGGCGATAGGCTTCTCTGGCGATGATAGGATGACGATGGCTTCAGTGTCCAATCTTTCATAAAACATCAGGCGACGTGCAGAAGGGGGGGAAGAGACACCTGACTCATCCAGAACAGGGCGTGCTAAGGATAGCAAAGGGGACTCTAGAGTGTAGTCGTGAGACTGTCCACGTCCCCGCCTAGGGGACGCGGACCACTGTAACTGTACAGCCATAATGTCTTAACATGGGTATAGAATGAAAATCCTGACTACTTAATACATGAGATCGCCACTTGGGCCCTCACCTGGGTGTAGGATGTCCTCCGCCATACTCTGCACCGTGCCGAGGTAGTGCACAGTGTCGGAGTGACTAGGGCAGAGCTGTGACGGGAAGTGCTAGGTCAGGGTCCTTGGCTAAGATAGGACGGAAGGGGGGGTCGACACAAGGACGCTAACTTCAACTCGAAATACGTTGCATCTGAACCAAATAATACCTGGCTGTCAATGTCAAGGACCGTTGCGTCGATCGAACGTTCCGCATACACCAAGGAGGACACGTATACGTCAGCTGGAGGCGTTGGGAACTGTTCTACCTTGTGCATGCGATGTCCGATAAGTCGAGTTGGTGCATGTCCTGAATAACGAGAACCAATGGAAAAAATGACACTAACCCCTCGCCATCAGTCTCCAAAAACACCTACCTAACGCCTTTTCTAACATTTTTACAAAATATATGTCCATTGGGAGTAAACTCCTCCACTCCGGCAACATTCTTCAGCACTATATTTATAAAGATGACATCACACCGTGCTGAAGTGGCAAACATCTTTTGAATGTGTTCGCATTTACACAAAAATTATTGACGGCGTACCCATCGTTTGAAAAAACAAACGGCATGCCCATATGTCATTGCTTTTTTTAAGGCTTGGTTACTCCGTGAGCAGCAATGGTACTCATGGGTATGCCGTACTTCAAATTTAGTATGCCGGATATGCCATGCCTAATTTTCAACCCATGGGTACGCCGGCTTAATAGTGTGCGCGGTCTGGGTATCCGAGCTATTTCACCCATATCCAATTCCGAGAATGAGAATGAGGACTAAGTCAACTCATCAGCGTTTGAGCTGAGTGACGCATGTGAGTTTGGGTCGTGAGTGGCGGATTAAAGAAGCTCCACCAACAAGTCAGGAGACTTCAAGAATTTCTTGACGCTTCTTTATAAAAGTCGAGCATCGTCCAGAAGTCAACGGAATGATATCGAATCGTTGACATGGTTTGTGACACTTCTACTGACCATTATGGGAAGTGTTTAAATTTTTCTGACTTCTGGAACAAAACACCGGAGGTCGGGGCAGTTGGCCACAATGCCCTTGGCCAAGCAACGTAAAAATCCTGAAATTGTCACGTGGTGGGCCATGAATTTTATGACAATAATACCCACGTCCAAGTGTTAGGGACTCGTGTACGTTAGGGATGTACCCTCCCCCCCCCCCTCATTTTGCCACGACGTCCCGGTGCGCCAGCAGACATAGACTTGTGACAACGAAAGTAGCCATCGATCAGATGATCGACGTCTGGAAGGTTGTTGTAGAGCTCATAGCTATTGTGCGCGGTGTCGTAGTCGTGCAATTTGACCAAATACTTGGACATTTTTCCATGGCGTCTGTGACCGAGGATATCTTCAATCGCGTACTCCGTATCCCCATCCACGTGTACAAGTGGTGGAGGTGCGACGTCTCTGTCGGTGAAGTTCATACTGGGGTCTTGGTAGTGCTTGAGCTTGCTGATGTGGAAGACAAGGTGGATCTCCATGCTGTCAGGGAGGCAAAGTCGAACGACGATTGGGGTTTGCATTTGCTCAATCTCCAATGGTCTCAACCAGCGGGGCTTGAGATTCTCGAAGACATGTCCTCGTAGTTTGATATTTGCAGAGCTGAGGAGGACGCAATCGCTAGTGCTGAACACGTCATCGGTGTGATTTCCATCCTGTGCTCGCTCCATAGCTGCTTGTGTCTTTGTCAGATTTTGCCATGTTTCCTCCCAGAATGTGAAGTCCTGGTGAATGTGAACCACGCGAATCTTACTCTCACTCAAAACTCCAGCTGGGGTGGCAAGATTTTTGCCATATACTATCTTGAAAGAGATTGTACTCGTCGCGGTGGAAGTGACTGACTTGTATGCAAATTTGGCAGTTGGTAGTTTTGCTGCTCAATGACTGTCGTGTGGCTCGCATAATTTTAGGACAAGTTGTTCGAGAATTTGATTGGTTTTCTTTGCTCCATTTTCCCTTCAGTTTGAGGGTGGAATGCCATTGATAGCTGGATCCGATTGCCTTAACGTGTCATCAGTTCGCACCTAAAATGACTGGTGAAACGACCTTCTCTGTCACTGTTGATGCTCTATGGCACTTCGTGTAGCCGCACAATTTGACTTAGAAACAGTCACGCTGTTCCTCCTACCGTGACGGTGGTCATCGTCTGGATGAAATAGTACGTGCTAGAAAAACTGTCCACCATGANGGTGGAATGCCATTGATAGCTGGATCCGATTGCCTTAACGTGTCATCAGTTCGCACCTAAAATGACTGGTGAAACGACCTTCTCTGTCACTGTTGATGCTCTATGGCACTTCGTGTAGCCGCACAATTTGACTTAGAAACAGTCACGCTGTTCCTCCTACCGTGACGGTGGTCATCGTCTGGATGAAATAGTACGTGCTAGAAAAACTGTCCACCATGACGAGGATGGCGTCATACCCCTGGGGAGTGGCAAGCAGCCCCATCACAAAGTCCATGTTGATCTCGGCCCATGGTTCCGTCAAAACAGGTAGTGGTTGAAATAGACCAGGTGGATGTGTGCGACGAGATCTTTGTCTCTGACAGGTGTTGCACGATATGCAAAAGGTCCCCACATCAGTCTGCATCTTGTTCCACCGGTAGTGTTTTGTTAGCTTCTTCAGCGTCTTGTCCTTGCCGAAGTGTCCACCTAGAGCGATGGCATGGCACTCCTCCAATAGAATTCATCATAACCCCTGGTTTGGAGGAACGACCTGCTGGCGAGTGAACTAACGTTACAAGTAGTGGTCGTTGACCTCACGTGCTTTGTCGTATCCGCCGAACTCCTCATAGCCCTTTGCGAACAGCCTCGAGAGGTACGGGTCTCGTTCTATGAGCAACGTGCTGATCTCGACCATTAGATATGGTCACCAACTCTGTGCATCTGTCGGATGTCTTTTTCTGGGGCAGTACTCAATATCCTAGTCGAAGTTCGTATCGAGGAACTCCATCCATTTAGTTTGTCGACGACTTAGATTAGGTTGGGTCTTGAGATATTTCAAGGTGTGATGGTCGGTGTGGATGATGCATCGCCGGCATTCCAAGTAGCATCACCATATCTTGAACGCGTACACAATTACGAGCATTTCCTTCTCATGCACCAGGTAGTTATGTTCCGGCCCGTATAGATTTTGTAGCATGTGTGTGACCGATTGTTCTCCACCGCTGTTATCTTGGAGGAGAATGGCTCCGATGGCTCAATCTGACGCATCAGTGGCCATGATGTAGTCTACCATTGGATCTGCCAATCATAAGGCTAGCGTCAAGGTCAGAGCGTTTCTCAAAGAGTTAAACGCTTCTTGTTCATTGTCCTCCTAATTCCACTCTGTGGTTTTCCGGGTTAGATCGGAAAGAGGCGTTGACACCTCGGTGTATTGCTTTACAGATCGATGGTAGTTGTTGCAGAATCCCAACAATACATGGACATCCCAAACATTTGAGGGCGTTGGTCAATCTGCGGCCACCTTTTTTTAAAGTTATTTTTCTGCCGCCGATGATGTGGCCTAAAAACTCGATCGAACGGCAACCAAAGTCGCACTTTGAGAGTTTTCTGAAAAAGTTCTCTCTTTGTCAATTCTCAAGAACGTTTTGGAGATGTCCATTGTACTCCTCTGGGGTACAGTTCTACACCAAGGTGTTGTCGATATACATGACGACAAAGTCATCGAGGTATGAGAAAAATATATTGTTCATCGCCGCCATAAATATTATAGAGGCGATTGTGATTCCAAGTGATATGACCATAAGTTCGAAATGCCCATATCTTTACAAAATGTTCTATTCTCAACTTCCTTATCATGTATGTGGATCTAATGATAGCCACTCTGCAGGTCATTTTTACTAAAATTTTGGGCCCCGCGGAGTTGGTCAAAAAGTACATCTGCTCGCGGGAGGGAGTAGCGGTTTTTTATGGTGATGTCGTTCAACACTCGGTAGTGCACGCACAACCGCATCTCTCCTATTTTATTTTTCACGAAAATTACTAGTGCTACATATGTGACATGGAGGATCGGATAGACCCCTACCTGAGCATCTTATCCTACTGCTTCTTGAATTCAGTAAGCTTGTGATCACTCATCCGATTGGTCTACTTCACCGTCGGTCTGTTGCCCGGCTTTAGGTCTATCTAATGGTTGATGTTCCATTGCGGTGATAATTCTTGGGGTATTTTTTGGGAAAATCCCCTTCAAACTCCTTAATGACTTCTACAAACTCTTTTGGTACTAACGCAAACTTATCAGGTGTCGATGTTGGTGTCGCTTTGACAGCTGCGATTTCTTTTGTTTCCCCAAATTCCACGTGGACTAGCCATGTTGGAGCTCCGCATTTCGAATATCGCCTGGCCACGTCCAGAGATATCGGCTGGCATTTTTTGCTGTTGCAACTTCCACTACATCTTCCACCTTTGCTGCTTCCCATAACTGTCGCTGTGTCGTGGGTCACAAAATTGCTCCACAGATCCAGTCGACCTACAGATTGTGCCAACACAAGAGCCTTGCTCTCTCATTGGACAAGTCCTCCACACTGTTACATCGTGTAGGTCTCCAATGTGTAGTCGAAGTGGTTCACGAAGTCGACAAACCTGTAGTCATTTGTCAACGGTTTTTACCATGAAAACTCCTAGTTTGGTCTGCAAATCTAGCTTGTGAACCATGTCATTACTGATCAAAATGTGAGAAGCTCTTTCATTCAACAGTACCGGTATTGTTCTACGACTTTTACAACCCCTTCTGTTGCACTTGTAGTAGTATCGCCGGTTGGTCGTCCTCGTGCCCCTTGTCGAACTTTGTGGTCTCAAGAGCCCTCGTCTGTGGCAATATGAGCCACTCAAATGGACAATTCATCGATGCAGTTTTTTCGACAGGATAGGAGCCTTGTCTTATACTCGTACCCTCTCTTGTTTCCCGATTCCTTGCTCTTTTTCTATGACTTCTCCTCCTTTTTGGCTTGTTGTTGCCACTTTCGACAGTCTCAAGAGATATGACCAGGCTTTGTACAAGTCTAGCAGAGCCGTTGATTACTCTGATCGATGGTGTCAATCTCCAACGGAGACGAGGCTTCTACTGATTGTAACTTTCCTCCTGTATGATAAGGATTGTGGCTTTGGGTCACCAAACATTGGATCCATGCATCCGAGTGTTGTATCGAGTGCTGGCAATGCGGTCGGCTACTGCAATCATGTATAGAAGGTTGTCTTGGATGCTAAAAATGGTGATTGCTCACCGGATGTCTTGCTTGAGGCCATCGTTGTTATAAAAGCACAGTTCATTAGGGATAAGGTCACTACCGATAATGATTTTACAAACGCACCAAGTGTACTCCGCCACGCTAGACTACTGACGCTGACGTTAGATTTTGTACTATACCTCAAACTTCTTGTTCTGCTTTCCAAAGCGAGCAAGGGTAGCACATGCAAAGTTGCTCCATGTTTCTAGTGGTTTGAGAGATGGTCGTGCCACGCCGGATTGATCTGCTCCTCCTACGGTCGACGATGAGAGAGCAGACGCGAGAGCCGTTGATGCGGCTCCGTCGGTCTCTTGCTGCCATTCGATGATCTTGAGATTGGACCACGAACTCAGAGCCGTGCCATGCAAAAGCAAGGCCGCGAGTTCAGCTTTCTACTTGTCATTGTTGACCCCAACACACTGAAGTAGACCTCCAAACTCGTCAGCCACATCTTGACCGTCAGTCTCTTGGAGTTCACAAGTTCACTCGATCGGCTCAGGGAGTGCAGGTTGAATATGGAGTTCACTTGAGAGTTGTGAATCTCTCCCCGTGAGCATTGCTTCACGCGCACAAGAAACTCGATGATCCCCCATTGATTCGACAAGTAATTAGAGCAGATGGGTGTTGAGGTTCGAGCCCTAACAATTTCTGATATAGGTCTTTGTTTATTCATGCTTTTTGGTCGGTGCCTCCTATCGTGCTAGGTGTTGACCCAACGGGCGGTTGGGGGGGGGGGGNTCTCCCCGTGAGCATTGCTTCACGCGCACAAGAAACTCGATGATCCCCCATTGATTCGACAAGTAATTAGAGCAGATGGGTGTTGAGGTTCGAGCCCTAACAATTTCTGATATAGGTCTTTGTTTATTCATGCTTTTTGGTCGGTGCCTCCTATCGTGCTAGGTGTTGACCCAACGGGCGGTTGGGGGGGGGGGGGTCAAGGGTTTGCCAAGCCCAATGGACCCATCACTAGATTGGCCATTGGGTTCCTCAGTGCTGCAACATTTGTTGCAAAAGTTGTTGTTGCCGCCTGGTTTACCTAGTGAGCGTCGTTGTTCACGTGCTGTTGATCCCCCATCACCCATGTACTCCCCTAAAAATGCTGCTCGTTGTTGGGTGTACTCACTTTATTCATTGTTTTCTTCGTGAGGTCTGCGATCTTATGTATGGTGGAGATGCACTGAGGACTCGTGCGAGGCTGCTGTCATGTAGTTAATGCATCGGTTACCCCTCCAGTATCGTTGTACTCTGATACCAAGTGTTACGCCGAGCAAAAGGTAGGTGGTTCACAGGGTTGAGGTGGGGGACAAAAGACAATTAAGGTGTTTGGAACAAATGGATCATTTGTATTAAGCATCAAGTGTACTTCAATGACAAGTGTCAAGTATGTCGAGTACATACATACAATGCCGAGAACGAGATTGAGGCATAAGTCGGGTCATCGGTGTTCCAACCAAGGAACGCATATGAGGTCGCGCCGTAAGTGGCAGATTCAAGAAGCTCCGCCAAACAATCAGGGGCCTCAAGAACATATTGACGTTGTTTTGGAAAATGTAAGTATCGTCGAGAAGTCAAACGAACGATATCAAAATATCGATGTGGTTTGCGTCACTTCTGTCGTTCATTATGGAAAGTCGTTGAAGTTGTCAGAAACTTTTGGAATAGGACACCGGAGGTCGGGGAAGTTGGCCAAATACCCTTGGCCGAACGGAGTAACAATCCTGAAGTCGTCGCACGGTCGGCCATGAATGTAACGACAGGAATGCCCACGTGCGAGTGTTGGGGACTCGTGTACATCAAGGACATAATACTAACAACCCTGCTTCCTACCAATAACCTCCATTCTCCCATGATAGTTTGAAATAATCTATTTGATGGCATATTCTTATTCTTATTGTTATTGTTATTCTTTGCTAAAGGGGTATAAATGATTCTGTTTATAGTACTTTATCCCTTTCAACATGTTTGTGCCGACGGGAACGTAGGTGGCTCACAAGAATGAGGTACGAGACAATAGATGATGCAAGGAATTGGGACAAATTGGTACATTGTATTCAACAAAAAGTGTACGTTGATGACAAGTGTCGAGTAAATGTAACTAGTGATGATAGTAAAAATGAGGCTAATTTTGCATTGTCTGTGCTCGAGCCAAGTGTCACGTACGAGGTCACGTCATGACCAATTATTTTAGAAAATCCGTTAAGAATTCGGGGGGCTACAAGAACATCCAAAGGAAACTTTGTAAAAGTCCTACGTTGTCGATAAGTCGAGCAAAAACATCAAAACATTGATATAGCTTGCAACATATCTATCGACCATTATGGAAAGTGGTTGACGTTGTCGGCACCTTTTGGAACAGATTTGTGGAGGTTGAGGCAGGTGGTCAAAATACACTCAGCTGATCAACATACAAATCCTGAGGTTGTTGTGTAGTGGGCCACATATGTAATGACAAAAGTGCCCACTCAAAGAGCTTAGGGACTTGTGTATGTAAGAGACGTTATCAATCCCCCCTTTTAGTCGTGACGTCTTGACGCGTTAGGCTAGTGACAACGATAGTAGTCATTGATCAAATGATCAACGTCTCAAAGGCTGTGGTAGGACTCCCAACTGTTGTGCATCCCGTTGTAGTCGTACCAATTGACCAGATACTCGGTCATTTTTCCACGGCGTCGATATCCAAGGATGTCTTCGATTACGTACTCTGCATCCCTGTCCACTTTTACAGGAGGTGGTGGCATGACATCTCTGCAAGAGAATTTTGTCCTGAGATCCTGGTAGTGCTTGATTTTGTTTATGTGAAAGACAGGATGAATCGCCATGATGTCGAGTAGACGAAGGCGTGCAATGAGAAGGGTCTCCATCCGCTCGATCTCAAACAGTCCCAACCAAAAGGTTTTGATCCTCATGAAGTCCTTCCCTCAGATTTTGATGTTTGCTAAGCTGAGGATGATGTAATCATCAGCCCAAAATACGTCATTGCTTATGTTGGTTGGCCGCTCGCTTCATAACTGCTTGTGTCTAGGGTTTGTCGTGTTTGATCCCAGATGCTTGGAAACTCCATATGGTGGAAACTAAACACGGAAATGTTTCTCTGACTGTGTAATCCTGCCCGTGTGTCGTAGACCACTTTAAATAGGATATTACATGTTGCATAAGAAGTGGCAGAAACTACATGTGAGCTCACCGGTCAGCACTTTGGCCGCGCAATCGGTGCCGCGGAGCTCGCAAAATGTGCAGAGAAGTTTTTCGATCGTCTTATTGGTCTGTTCCATTTACCCTTCATTTTGAGGGTGGAACACTGTTGATAGCTGGATCCAATGGTCGTAACGTGTCATCGACTCGTGCCAAAAATGGCTAGTGAACCGATTGTTTCTTTGTTGATGATGGTACGTGGCATGCCGTGAAGCTGTGCGATTTGGTTTAGAAATACCCACGCTGATCCTTCTAAGGTGACAGTGCTCATCATTGAAATGATGTGCGACATTTTGGAAAATCTTTCCACCATGATGAGGATGGCGTCGTAACCCTTGGGAGTGGCAGGCAATCACGTCACAAAATTCATGTTGATGTTGACCCAAGACTCCTTTGAAATAAGAAGTGGTTGCAGTAGACCGAGTGGCCTCGCAGGGTGAGATTTTTGTTTATGAAAGGTGTCCCATGATTTGTAGAAGGCTGATACTTCGGCCTGCATCTTCTCCCACCGGTAGTACTTCGTGTGCTTCTTGAGCTTCTGATCCTAACTCAAGTGTCCACCTGGACCGTTGTCGTGATATTCCTCTAATAACATCCTCCATAGCTCCTCGTTTGGTGGGATGAAGACCTGGCAAGTGAATCATTATCAACAATAATGGTTGTTGAACCAAAACTTGCTTTTGCCGTGCCCGCCAAACTCCTTGTAACCCCAAGAAAACCGCCTCGCAAGGCATGCGAATTGGTTTTGAACATTATATTTGGTTGAAGACTTAGAGCATCCACCAGATTGATTTTCAGGTCAGTACTCGATGTTGTAGTTGAAGTTAGACCCAAGGAACTCCATCCATTGAGTTTGTCGACAGCCCGGATTTGGCTGGGTCTTGAGGTATTTTAGTGCGTGGTGATTGGTGTAGACGATGCACCGTTGGTATCCTAATTAGCATCGCCACGTCTTGAACGTGTGCACGAATACAAGAATTTGTTTCTTGTGCACTGTGTAGTTGAGTTCTAGCCCACGTATTTTTCTCGACATGTACACGATCTGTTGTTCTCCACCATCAATGTCTTAGAGGAGAATGGCTTTGGTGGCTCAGTCATATGTTTCGGTGTCCATGATATGGTGTAGTCTTGTATCTGCCAAACGTAACGATGCCGCCGAGGTCAAAGATTTTCTTAAAGATTTGAATGCTTCTTCTTGATACCCCCTCGATTTCAATCGGTGGTTTTTCAAGTGAGATCGGAGATATGCGTTGACCCTTGAGCTTAGTCTTTTACAAGTTGACGGTAGTAGTTACAGAAGCCCAAAACCACTTGGACATCCCGAACATTGGTTGGCGTTGGCCAATCAGCCACCTTTTTCCGGTCCATGTTGATCCATCCGCCATCGCTAATGTGGCCCAAAAACCCGATCAAACAGCGAACGAGGTCGCACTTTGAAAGTCTTCCAGAATTCATCCCGTGCAAGGCTCTACCTGTCTCTATGTGAGGCATCCATCATGCTCCTACAGATTATGACTTTAAACGAGGATGTTGTCAAGGTACATGAAGACAAAGTTGTCAAGGTATGGGTAGAACATGTTTATCGCCGCCATAAGTACTCCTTTGTGAGTGCCAACGGCATCATCGTGAGCTCGAAGTGCCCTGGTGTAGAATTTTGTATTTTTTTCTGTCCTTATGAGATACGCGGATCTGATGATAGCCGTTGCATAGATTTATTTTGCTGAGCATTCGGGTCCTAAAGAGTTGGTCAAAAAGTTCATCTGCTCGCAGAAGAGGGTAGCAGTTCTTGATGGTGACACAGTTCAGCACTCGGTAATCCATGCACATCTGCATCTCTCCAATTTTCTTTTCCAAAAAAAGTTCAAGTGTTGTCTGGGGTGGCATGGAAGATCTAATGAATCCCAGACCAAGCATCTCGTCCAACTACTTACGTACAATCCGCTCGTAATCGCTCATCAGATACGTCTCCTTCACCTTCGTTCTATTGCCTGGCTTCATGTCTATCTAATGAATGACGCTTCTCTACAGAGGTAACTCTCGGGGCAGTTGATCGAGGAAAACACCTTTGAACTCCTCGATGTGTACTACAATCTGGTACGGCTACAAACTTCTCAGGTGTCAATGCTGTTGTTGTTGTCATAGTAGTTGTGATTTCTTTTGCAAACCATGTCATTGCCTATCCACGCTTGAGGTCCACGTTTTAGATATCTCTTGGCCACATCCAACGATGTCATCTTGCATTTTATGGCTGCCAAAACTTCCTCTACTGCATACACATTTGCTGCTTCCGGTAACCGATGTTGTGTCATGGGTCGCTCGTCCTAAGGTAGGTTTTCTACTAGTGATGTACACCGGTTCGCTGCTCTAGTCCACCTATAGATTGTGCCGCTACATGAAAATTTGCCATATGATTTTATTTTGGTTGCTCATTGGACAACTTCTCTAAATCATTACGTTGTATACATCTATGATTTGCAGTCAGAGAGGTTTACAAAGTTGACGCATTTTCAGTCGTCCGTCGATAAGTTTTCCTTTAGAAACTCCCGGTTTGGTCTAGAAACACAGCTTCCAAACCATGTCATTGCTTACAACGCTATGAGAATCTCCTCCATCTAGTATTGCCAGTTCCATTCGAGGATTATAAATACTCTTCATTTGTACTTATAGCATTATCGCCAGTTGGTCATCCTCGTACCCCTCGCCGAACTTTGCGATCTCCAGAATCCTCATATGTGGCGATATGAGGTGCTCCGATGGGCGATCAGGCGGAGTATGTTTTTTGACCGGACAAGAGCCTCACCGTATACTCCTTCCCTTTTTCATTTCCCAACTTCTCAATTCTTTCTTTGTGACTCCCCCCCCCCCCTCCTTTTGGTCTGATGTTGTCGTTTTCGACAGCTACGCGAGACATGACCAGTCTTTCCGCAAGTCCAAAAAAGCCGTTGATTGCGTTTTTTTGGTGTCAATCTCTATCATGGACAACGTTTCTGTTGATTACAAATTTTCTTCGTCGCAATAGCGATTGTGGCTTGGGGTCGCCAGCCATTTAATTCCTACATCGCGTAGCGTTGTAGTCGGCATAGTCGATGCAATCGGTTATAATCATTCGCAAATGGTTGTCCTAGATGTAAGAAATGGTGATTGCTAATCCGATACCTCGCTTGAGACCTTGCTATAGTAGAAACAGAGTTCCTTGGAGGCGGGGTCGCTGCCAGTGATGATTGTTTAGTGACTCCGCATGTACTCCACCACACTAGGCTACTAATGCAAGCGTTGGAGCCAGTACCATTCGTGAGAATTCTCGTTCAGATCCTCAAAGCGGGCAAGTGTAGCACGCACAAAGTCGCTCCACGTTTTCGTTGGCGTAAGGGATTCATGCCATGTCATATTTACCTAATAAAGAGGTAGTTTGCCTGTTATGGACACTAAGGGAGTGATCGCGCGAGCCGTTGTTCTGTCTTTGTCGGTCTCCTGTTGTCGTTGAATGGATTATTGGTCAGACCGCCAACATAAAGTTGTGTCACGCAAAAGTGAGGCCTCAAGGTCAATTTTACTTTTGTTGTTGTTGACCCCACTAGCCGTGAAGTACACTTCCAACTTCGTCAGCCACATCCTAACCGTTACTTCTTTTGCGTTTCTGAGATCGAACAGCTCAAGAAGTGGCGTTCGAGTCTGTGGTTCACTCAAGACTTGAAGGTTTCTTTTGGTGATCACTGCTTTGCGCAGATGGGAAATCTGAAGCTCCCCCATCACAGTCTTGAGTCGTTGGAGCAGATGGGAATGAATAATCTTGAGTGCTAATAACTTTTGGTACATGTCTTCTTTCATTCAAGCATTCATCCAATACCTCCCATCGCGACAGGTTTCGACCCGACAGGCAATAGCAATGTCAAAGGGTTCACAAAGTCTGAGGGGTCCGTGAATGGGTTGGATTTCAGGTTTGTCAATGTCGTGCCATTCACCGCGAAGGTCATCAGTGCTGTCTGGATAGTGTGGAGAGCGCGCGTGTTCGAGTGATGCTGAACCTCCATCGCTAGAGTGTTCAACATTGACTGTTGCTTATCGCTGGGCATGCTTGCTCTGATCATCATTTTTGTCACTAGTTATGTGATCTTCTTAACGATGGAGATGCACTGAAGACTTGTGCGAGGTTGTCGCTAGGTATATAATACATTAGATGTCCCTCCGGCATTGGTGCGCTCTAATACCAACCGTTACACCAAGTAAAACATAGGCTGCTCATAGGGATGAGGTGCATGACAATAGACGATTTGAGGAATGGGGACAAATGAATAGTTCCTCTTAAGCAGTTGATGTGCTTTGATGACAAGTGTCAAGTAAGTCGAGAACATATATACAATGACAAAAACCATGATGAGGCATATGTTAGGTCCTCGTTGCTTGAGCCGAGCAATGCGTGCAAGGTTGCGTCATGAGTGGCTACTTCAATAAGCTCCACCGAGAAGTCAGGTGGCTTCGAGAATATTAAGGTGTGTTTGCATAAACGTCCAGCATCGTCAAGAAGTCAACCTAACTTTTTTGAAACATCGATATGGTTTGCAGCACTTCTGTCGACCATTTGGGAATGTGGTCGAAGTTGTCAATATGTTCAAGTACAGATGACCAGAGGCCGAGATAGGAAGCCAAAATTCCCTCCGCCAATTGGCATCAAGATCTTGCAGTCGTCGTGCTTCGGGCCACACATGTCATGACAAAAATGCCCGCTTGTGGAGTTTCGGGACTCGTGTACGTAATGGACATAGCAATGTATTTCGTTTTCACATACGTAATGTTTCACATGAAGGCAAGAATGGTGTACGAATATGAGATGGTTTTAACATTTTGTTGTAAAACTGATGTAGTGTGAAGGTCACAATCATAAGGAAAACAAAGGGCATGTACGTTTTAGGCTCATGAGTGCAACAGTATCGGTCGCATGCACGCAACTTTGCAAATGATGTGACGGACACGCATGTCAAACTAACCGATTACCCTCTTCCCCCAAACACGCCATGTGCAGTAATTTTATGAATCTATCCTTTTTTAAATGATTTGGTTTGTTTACGGCCGACCTAGCTCATTCCGTTATGAATTCGGCCTATTTTGCGTTATGCCGAGCGGCATGTAGGTTGTTCACCAGAATGGGGTGCGGAGTAATAGACAATTCAAGGAATTGGAATAGATGTATTATTTGTAGTTAGAAGTAATTGTACTCAAATGACAAGTGGCGAGTAAGTTAAGCACATATGTACAATGATGCAAATCATAATGAGGCATATTTCATGTCCTCAGCGCTCGAGCCGAGCAACACGTGCCACGTTATGCCCTGAGTGCCTGCTTTGAGAAATCCCGCTAAGAAGTCAAATAGCTTCAATAATATTGAGACGTGGTTCGACAAAATTCTTATGACATCGAGAAGTTGAACAAACAATGTATCGAAACATCGATACGATTTTTGGACACTCATGTTGACCATTTTGAAAAGTGGTCGAAGCTATCACAATCTTCTAGAATGAAAGTGTTGAGGTGAGGGCAGGTGGCCCAAATGCCCTCGGCCAATGGGCGTAAAGATCCTGAAGTCAATGCACGGTGGGCCAGGAATGTAAGAACAGGAGTGTCCACTTGCGAAGTTTAGGGAATCTTATACGTTCGGGACATAACACTTTAGTAGTTAAATTACAGATGTGGCTTGTCTTTTCGTCGTGCTTGCTTGTCTACTTACTGGATTTTGTGTTATATATACAGCCACCAATTCTCAAAAATTCTAAGTATTTGGCCATGTTTTCAAATGGGGGTCAGATACCTCGATCACTTTTGTCAGTGGCAGTGTTGCATAGTGCACGCCATAAATCGCGCGTTCCCCCACCCCCCCACCCTGGTTGTCGGTCGTTTCAAAGTAATCTTGAACAAAAGAATCATGCTTCCAAGGCCAGTCCCACCGCGACGAGTCTATGAAGCACATTGATAAAAAGTGGATCGACACAGTGGTGTACTTCCTCCATAGCATACTCTAGGTTGGACCGGCATGTACAAGGCAGGAGAATATTGTGCATCTTGAGTTTTTACGCGGTTCACACTCCGACCCGTGGGGCAAGATCCACATGATGCGCATTGCACAATGCAACTTGAAAAGCACAGTTTGTAGGGCGTGATTTGCATGTCGTGACTCACAAGTTCGTATTTGCATTTTGCTATTCGCAGGGGACGAGCGCAACATGTTGTGCCTCTTGCTTTCTCCTCCATCCCTCCCTCCCTTTCTCCCTCTCATCATCCATCCCTCTTCCTCTCCTCCTCTCCATATCACCATCCATTTGTCTCTCCTCCTCTCCCTCCCGCCTTCCCTCTCTTCCTCCCTCAAACTCTCCCGCAATACCTCCCTTCCACACTCTCTTCCACCTACAATTCCTCCCTTCTATTCTCTCTGTGACCCACTGTCCGACCCTCCATTTCTCCTCCTCCTCATGTTGTCTCTTCTTCCCTCTCTCCCTCAATGCCTCCCTCCAGCCCTCCCTCTCTCCCTCACTCCCACCAGCCTTCTCTCACTCCCTCCCTCTCTCCCACCCACAGCCTCTCCTTTTCTCCCTCCCTCCCTCTGGCCATACCTCCCTCCCTCTCTCTCATCCACCTGCCATCCCTCCCTTCCTCCATCTTTCCCAGCCGATGTCCGTCCCTCCCTCTCTCCTCCCGTCCTCACACAGTCTATCTTTCCCTCCCTCTCTCCCACCGGCTGTCCTTCCCTCTCTTGCTCACTTCCTCCCGCCATCCCTCCCTCTCCATCTCTCTCCTACCAGCCGTCTCTCCCTCCCTCCATCCCCCCCATCCACCATCTCCCCTATCCTCCCTCTCTTCCTCCTATAATTCCTCCCTCCATCCCTCTTTCCCAGCTGTCATCCCTCCCCTCCTTTCTCTCTCCCAGCCACCGTCCATGACTTCCTCTCTTCTCCTCTCCCTCATAACTTTACTCCCTCTCCCCTCCTTCCTCTCCCTTTATCCCTCAATCCATCCCTCCATCCCATCGAGGGAGGAATGGAGGATGCGAAGGAGGAAGGGAGGCAGTGAGTGCAAGAGGCAGGAAGAAAGGGAGCGAGGGAGGGAGGGAGGGAGGGAAGGACGGAGGGAGGAAAGGAGGGATGGAGAGGGGGAGGGGTGGAGAGAAGAGAGTGAAAGAGAGATAGGAAGGGAGAGAGGAAAGGAGCACTGAGTGGTTAGTTTAGTGACATCATGCAATCATAGAAGAAGTTTTTACTACTGCTTGGACGTCCTTGTCCATTGGTGGTCGCAAAGAAAATCTAACGGTTGCCGAGGAAGACACGCATTGAGGGAAGGGAGTATATGAGGGGGGATGCATCAGACACCGTGTACACGCATCGTTGTGTCAACGGTCATGCATGACTGTCGGGTCTGACGTAGACGTGGCTATGTCACCGCGATGTACCTGCTCGCTTGTTCTTTTCATCCAGTTTGCTCCATGTTCGGTGGCCTAAAACTTGACACCATGCCTCAGCCTCGTCGTCTAAAAGACCACAAAAGGGTGCTTTAGGAAGAGGATAAGCCAGGTTAGTGTGGGGTATGTGATGCAAGGGGTATTTAGTTCCAGAAGAAAAAGAAACAATGTCCAACCTTTATTATGGTGGGACAACTTTGCCACCACGTGTGGAGAACTGCCATGTGACTAGTCCCATGGTAGGGAACTCCCCCTCCTTGTGCCTAGGACTTGCACCCTAAGAGTACCGGATGACACCTACGGCACATTTGATGATGTGATTTTTTTATTGAAGTGTGACGATAACGATGATTGGTTTGACTGGAAATTGGCTCAAAACCAACCTCCTTACAAGCCTCCTTGTGCTCCTCGCTACCCAGATGTCCAAGAAGCTGCCCTAATTAGGTTAAGCATAGGATGTCGTCACGTACACTGTCACTTCCTTGTGAATATCTTGAGAATTACTTTCATGGTTTCTATACCACTTATGTTTTGTTTTGAGGTGTAGTTTTGGACTCGTGTTCTTTGTTTAAACTTTCCTACAACGTTTTGTGCATTTTCTTGTTGCTTGATGCAAGCGACTCCAACGATGAGTCGTGTCTCTCTCCAAAGAAGTACAATGAGCCAATGATGGATATGAAGGCATTTCGCGAACACGGAGGAGGCACGTGCCTTCATTTGAGGACTACGTAGTTGACATCGGCTTTGGGCTAAAGGGACTGCGTAGTGAGCATGTACAAGTACACGTCATGCATAATGATGCAAAGAAAAAGGGAGTGGCTAGTTCGCACATGTGGCTGTAGCAAGTATGACCACGTGACTGTCGCCCACTATAAAGGAAATTGCAACTTCCCGAGCTTTGGACATGGTTCTCCAATGCGTTAGGAGAGGTGGATGTTTTTCGAAATCTTAGATGTTCTCCAGCATCACTCAACGGCCTCGATTGCATCACTACGGCAGGTTCCCCATAAGGCCACCAGACGTTGTACCACGCCAAGGCAAAGGCATAAGAGTCATTGATGGAAAAGAATTTGGACATGTGGAGCCTTTTCCCGTCATACGTTGACAAGGTACACATACTCTAAATTTTGTTCCTCAAATTACAAGTTCATTAAACCTACTTCAATGGGATTTTTCTAGACTATTCCCTTGCTTGCTATAGCTTATCCATCTAGCTCCTAGAATACAAGTTTTTGATGAGGCTGGTGCCTTCCTCCAATGGTTTGTCACATCGCGTGCAGTAAGGACAGGCTATAAGCACAAAGGCAAGATTTTGACAATGGATGCAACAGTTTTGAAAGATGGGTACAAGCGTGTACTCTTCATTTTCCAGAGTTTCAACGTCAACAACCATGCTGTCTCCATGGCATGGCCTCTTGTTAACGTGGTTTTTTTGTTTCTAGCTTGCCATTTCATTCCCTTCAATCGTTAAGGCAGGAATATGCACAATCTCTAATAGGGAGAAGGTCATGTCCATTGTGGTGGGCAAGTACCTCTCGAGTGCCACACATATCCTTTATGCATGGCACTTAAGGGAAAACATGTAGGAAAACTACGGCAAAAGGCTGGCATTCGGGACACAGAAGTGTGTCCATGCCCTCAACAGAGACTATTGGGGGAAGGTGAGTATGAATCTGCATCAAGTGAGTGAGGCAGGCTACATCTAGATTTTTGACAGGGTCGGGGGGAGTGGTGTGCTGGAAGGGGGGATTCTCACTAAGAACTTGACTCACTTTTTAGCCCCCCCTGAAAGAGGTGGTCATACCACTTCCAAAGCACCGAAGATTTGAACATGTAAATTTCATCACACCGGAGGATGTATTCGTACTCCTGCTTTGTGTCCTTGTATCCATGTACCTAGCATCTATTTAAGATACATCATCAACAACCTGACAAGGTAAAGGATGCGCTTGTCTTACAACATGTGGTGCAGCTGTTCCATTGCCTCGTCTAGTACGTGAATTTGTAGTGATCGACAAACGACCGGGCAAGGCATGTCAGAATCTGGATCAATGTCTACAAGGGGCAATGCATCACAAGAAAGAAAAAATACAGAATGTGCTCTCTCCTCCTGATTTTTTTGTCCAAGCAAGAATTTTCATATATCCATCACCATCTCAATTCAAGCACCCAAAGAATGACCTGCGGTCCGTGTGACCTTTTGGCAGCGAGGATTACACCAACAACACCAACTTGCCTTAGTCGCTTCCAGCCCCTACTCTCACTTGACCATGAAAACAAACAAGCGACTCTGTCATCTGTACAAGCCAAAACCTTTGGCTGGAGGGAATACTCCAACCATGATGACACTGAGCCCAAGACCTACGATGGGAGTCCTCCAACGTCCAAAATCTCACATGGTGTCCCTTCACAACTCCCCCCTCATCATCAGTGGTAGCAATAGCAAGACAACATTGGCTACACTCAGTGTATCGTCTGTCATAGGACTAGTGTAGCAGTAGGAATAGCTGATAATCTTGCACATTGTACTATCTCAATTACCCTTTTGTGATCAATTTGTTCATTCAAATGCTTCACTTCTTCTTGGTCCAGAATTTGGCCGTGTCCCCAATTACGCTATGCCACATGGCTCGCTGCCATGTCTTAGTATCATCCCTTATTTGTGTCGTTGTTCTAATCATCATCATCCACTTGCAAGGCTCGAACTCTGCCTTGCCTCCAGTTTTCCTCCCTCATCTCTCGACCCTCTCCTTGGTGCTATGTCCTTGCTTATCGCCTCTCCCGTCCCCGAAAACTATATTCCTTCATCTCCATCACCCCACGTTTCTACATTGTGGCCTCAATTATTCACATCACTTCCATCCATCGGCCCTCGTGTGAGTGCTGCAGCTCTCGCGCTCCCTTGGTCTGTGCCTCACCGTTGCAGCCTTACTGCCTGTGCCTAAGCACTTCCACCACTCTCTTATGGTTTTATCATCATGTTGCCTCCTGATGATCATACAATCTCTCAATGCTAGTTCATGTGTATGGCACCAGATTGCATCAAATTCACCACATACTCTGCAACGCTCATTTTTTAGACTATGACAAATGTCTTCATTCGTTCCTCACTCATGCATGAACTCTTTCAAGGAATCTCATATCGCGATGTTTTCCCTCATGCAATGACCGTCATTGGGGGAAGAGGCATCCCAAGACAAGTATCCCTATTCCATAAGACATGCAATTACGGGCGTTGGAAGGATTTTTGGCTGTCATGTATGCATGCGTGCGTGTTTGTGATCCTTAAGTAATATGATGAAGATTCCATAGTTGTCATTGGCCTCACATGCATGGAATTCTGCCTGGTGAGCACCAACAACGTCCCATCACTAGTGGTGAAAAACATCAGGCCAGTGCAACTGCACTGGCTGTAGCCAAGACGACATCGAGGTCGTGGACGTTGGTGAAGCACCCACAAGGAAAGGAAATCATGAGGAAGAAAACCTTCATTTTTCCACGCCATGGCCAGTTGGACTTCACCAAAAAACGCTACCCGAACCTAGCAAACCCTAGTCCAACGCAAGCTGTAGCCCATATCACGCTAACCTCGTCCGTATAGCACGTCGTGCTACAATTGCTCTTTTCCCTGGTACAACGTGTTGGAGTAGCGAAAATTTCAAAATGGTGCACTGGTTGTTGCACTTTCTTGTGGTGCTGCAGTTGCTAAGGAGTACTATCCAAAAAGGGCTTCTTGTGAATGGTCAAATGAGGGAGAAGACTTGTATGGATATCTGAGGAGCAGTGGTGGCTATGGTGTGTATTCCCATCCTACGAATGATGTGGATGAGACGGTGATGGAGGATGAGCACGTAGCCCAACTCGATGAGGAGAGGAGAGAGAGAGAGTGAGAGAGAGAGAGAGAGAGAGGGAAGAGGATGTATAGTACAAGGAGGATACAAAGGATGAAGAGTGAGGTAAGCCAAGAAGTATGCGCATGAAATTACTGTTGTTTTCACCCTGTTTCTATTCTGATCAAGCACCTCCTAAGTTTTTTTATTGCACTACGAAGGAGGATACAGGATGGACCATTGACACCGAGTAGACTTTGTTCTCTACATGATGCTTCCAATGAACACAAGGGGGGGGGGGGGGGTTCCGGCTTAGACATGGATTAGGATCCATGTGATTGGGCCAAGAAGGTCTTCTAATGGGAGGGTGGATGTAGGGAGGTGGAATAGTCATAGAGTGGGCCAGACAATATGTGGCTCTGATGATGAAGCTTACTACGATACTGTGCATTGTCAAGCATTAGAGGACCTGTGTCCATTTTCAGATATAATCCATGCCACACTCAGCAGTATCATATGCATAGTAGGTGTCATTTCAATTGTTTACACCAGTTATCTTTTACGGCCAATTTGCATATGGAATTCAGTTTCGATAATGGGGATGGAAACGTGACAAATCCAAAGTACGAGGGGCTAGTGGTTGTTATTATTCCTACGTATGGAAACATTGGTTGTATTCTTAAATGCGTGGTGTGATTTGCTTTGGTATCTAGGATGAGGCATACCCTACTGACTTTGATTTTTTATTTAAACTTTTTTGGTATTCGAATGTGTTGAATTTGATGCTTTGACAAATGTATCCAGTCACGAAAATAGTTACGAGATAGAAATATTGAAATGGATTCCCACCAAACACCTTCCACAACCAGGATCATTTTTGTCTTTGTAATTCACGTAAGAGCACAGGTTGTGACCTCGCAAATAATCTGTTCGTAATGACGGGTCTTCCGCCATGGTCCGACGATTCAAATAACCTATCGGTGATTTGCACTGTCAGATGGCTGCGTGCACTTGAAGTGCGGTCATCGCTGCGTGTCAAGTGACACAAACCGGCTATGTGTCACGTACACGTGGTGCACCACAAGTAGATGCACGCAAGATCTGTCAGAAAATCAGACAGATCGCGGGTGTGGCAACTGCACGCGTACGCTTTGGTGCGACCAGCAGATGGTTTTTCGCAAATGGAGAATCTACACCGGACCCCTTGTCAAAATTGAGGTACCACCCCTTGCGCTTTGAAAAATTTCAAGACAATAGAAAGTAGTTATTCTGTCGAAGAAATTAAACATTCATTCATACACAACTGTTAGACATACGAAATTCAAAGTGAGCAGGGTATGGATTATTTCCACCCTTCGTTATCTATGTTTGAGACAATTGTTTTGCATCTACATGACTCATATGCCAACATCTATTCCAAAACAACGCAGATTTCATTACTTCACAAGAAGGCATACAGGTATCAACCCCGTTCAAGATAGCAATGAGCCCCCCATGTGGTAAAAATATCACTTATACGAGAACCATGGGTAAAACTTTCTCTTTGTAGTCCAAGCAACATTTGTGGTATGCCAAGCCAAATGTACAAGGGTTGAAGGTACAAGTCCAGAACAGAAGATGCTTAAGGATAACTGTATGATTTTCAATTAATAGCAGAAGTACTTCATTGATAAGTGTCAGAATTGTCATGTGTATACATACAATATCTCAAACCAGAAGGATCCGCACTTGGGATCTTGGACACTAGGATCAAGGGACGTATGCGATCTCGCTTCGTGCATGCTCCTTCAAGAATTTGGGAGAAGATGGGGTTCGACGATATCAAGGCACCTTTTTATAAGAGCCCAGAATCACCAAGAAGTCCAGCAAAAAGTACTCAAATATCAATATGGTTTCTGAAAGGGATAGATTGATTATCTTCCCCTACTATACACCACATGAATAAGGTATACAGAGACTTTGTAGTTTTTACAAACAGTGCCACTAGTTAAAAAACTTGGTTTAAAAATGCCATGAGTCCGTCGATTACCAGAAAAAATCGTCAAACCACGATTTTGGTACACAACATTTGCTTCATCCGTGATCTTGACAAGGTAGCACACGGTGAACTCTGTACTTATCTCACTGTCATGGCTAGTCTCCTCCCTGGTCTTCTCCCTGGCCTCTCTGTCATGTATCTACATGTCCCTTGCACTCATCTGAAGCATCTTACGCCGTTGCTAGTGCCACCGGGCTCACCCCCTGGCACAGGCCCACTCCATGAGTTCACGGCGCCCGGTCTCATAGACTAGGGAAACAATCTACAAAACAAGCTCTTCCATCATACCGCGCTGGATTTTGTGGCCACATCATGCCCACCTCTACCACCACCTCTGCCTTCTCCGTAGCCACAATTCACCCCGTATTTGGAGTAGGCCATGGCAATGGAGGAAACAATTGTGGCGGATTCTGGGTTCGTGGTCTGGGTGGGCTAGGTATAAGTAGCACACACTCCCAACCAACAATCACGTACTAGACTTGTGGAGCTATTGGACATTTTGTGCCCAAGTGCACAACTTCCTATGATGACGTGTGCCTTACCTTGGCAATGCACGCTCATTTGGCATGCAAGGGTGTTACCTCATCTACCTTTACCTTCTGCCAACACCACTGTTGCTATACTCTCCACATCTTCTACCTCAACAACTTCCTCATCCGTCAACAACTCATTTACATCTCCTCCTCACCCTTTTCTTGGGTGGGTCTGGTTCGTACCATCCATGTGACCTACCTCCACAGGCCGCCCTCCTCCTGGTATACTCCACCAGCCTAGTCTTGGGTTGGTGCCAACTTCCATGAGTAGCACTCTAATAATTGTCTTCTCGATAGTTTTTGTGCCAAGGAGTGCCAAGGAGCCCCATAGAAATTCCCCAATAAACTACTCCATCTTCGTGATCAGGGAGGTAAGGGTGTGATTGGCATGTCTTGTATCCTTTTGTGTGATTTGGATGGATCCCTTCGTGGCACGCTGTTCGTGGAGGGGGTTCATGGTTGTCTTTATAATGAGTGTCTGTGGATAGAAGACTGGCGGCCTCATACATTCTCTCACAATCGCGAGGGCTTTTTCACCCCGCACTCTGGCACTGTCGTTTAATTCCTTGTGTTGCCCTTAGCTCGTGTCTTTTATGGCTTTTGGATCATCAATTCAGGTGCCACCTATAACCTGACCTCCTTTTGTTCCTCCTTCATGTCTCTTGGTCATATTGGCTCATTCTCTTTTGTGCGTACTAGCTCTGGCCAACTCCTTGTTCAAGGTGTCGGGATCAATTATTTCACTGGGCCAGGTGGCGATCTCTTCTTGCAAGACGCTCTATGCATACATAATGTGGAAGTCATCATGTTGTTTTTGGCTACCCTTGATGAATAAGATATAGACTTCTCGTCCAGTTGTGGTCTTGGCACCTTCTCCATTCACTCCTCACGCCAAGTTGTGGCTCTCCCTCGCCTTTTGCTTCCACTGCTCTTGTCCACATTGCACCCTCCTTGTCTCCCAAGCACACTGAACTCTTGCATTTTGGCCGGTCTTACATCCTGATTGTTGTGCCGCATGCTTTACACAACGCCCGCCATTGGTCTTGAAATTTCCATATTCCCCACGTCGGAATGCAACGGCCTACTAAATGCACGACAAGGGTCAAATCGCGACTCGACGCAACCAGCCTGACATGTGCTAAGTGGGAAGCCCGGATTAAAACCCCTTACAAATAATTACATCATTGAAAGTCAATGATAGCCACATGTTATGCAGGGAAATAAACCCACACGCGCCCAAATGATATTTTAGCGAGCAAAACAAGGAATTGAACTCAGTACAATACAATGCACCGAATTTTCCATGCATTTTACTGAATGCAGAAAAGCCAACAAGAGATCTCAGCACGTAACAACAATTAGGATTCAACGGATGTGTGATTGTCAACGTTTTGTGTGAAAATTTTAAGAATGAGAATAGTTACTACAAGATGATACATCCATGATTTTGCAGCCTGGCTGATACAAAACATAAAAGCTGGTTTTGATGTCATCATGTCCTTGAAATCAGTGTTCGAAAAAGGAGATTGCTATGATTTATCGTTTTCACAAAATGGGTTCAAATCAGTACAAAATCATTGATTTTGGGGACGTCTTTCTCGCAATTGTCTCATGAGAAATGAGTGTTGTAGCCCATGAGTGCTGCATGGGCGGCGTAACGTCCGCTTGGTTATCAACAATACGGCAACTGTGAGACGGACATGTTACTTGTCGCAGTTGCTGAGGGTCAAATTCAAAAGACCGAACTGAATGAAGCGGTGATAATTCATTGATGGTCGAGGAGACCCTTATGACCAGAAGATTAACTAAAATGTAATCGTCAAATCGCTGTCCATGTACTTCCAGACCTTAAACATCTTCATTGATTTTCCCCAGACCTTTTAAAACAAGTCTCCCAGACATTGGGAGACATGGTAAAAGCGGTGCTGAAATAATCAAATGAGCAGGGAATGACTGATTTTGCACCAGAGTCTCACTAATAGAAAAGGCGCAATGACGGAGCCCGCAAGAGCTTGGAACAACGCTCGCACACGACATTGCCGCCATCCCGAATAGCGATAACATAGAATCAAAATCAACTTTTATGTTTCGGACCAGCACCAATAACTCCTGTACGACATCTCTTTGTTCACCTAACAATTCGCACGTTCATCATTGAGTGACAACATGGGTCAAAGCTGAAAGTTTGGCTTAAGAAAAGGTCTAAAAAAATCCTACACACGGTACAATTCACAAAACCCGTCCTCGGACCCACCCGAACTCAAATTGGACCGCATGTTTGGCAAACTACACCACCTCGGTCTATCGTTCGAACCGTGTCCAATTAAGGAAAACACAATTGTAGAAGAGTTTTGAAAGGGGCGTGCAAAAATGTCAAAATCGCGGAGGGGTAGGCAAAATTGTAAAGTTTCTGACAGGGCACATACAAATTTCAACATTTTGGCAAAGCTCGCAAAAATGTCAACTTTCTGCAGGGGCATGCACAAATGTCAACTTTTCAGAGGGACACACAAGAATGTCAAAAACCAAATCTGTCACTTTCCGGCGGGGCACACAGAAATTTCAAATTCTTCATGGCTATTCCACATCTACATACTGTTGTTAGATAATTTTTTCTATGAATCGTCCGTTCTCTTCGTTTCTCTCATAGGATAAAGTAGAAATTGTATTCTTTTGCGAAGCAAAGTAGATGAACTGAATGACCCCGTGGCTTTTCATGACTAGTTCAATCGGTACCCTAAATGAGGAGGAACGACGCGCGACGAGGAGGGTTGGAGGGAGGGCGACGAGGGATGGTGTGAGAGTGGGTGCTCTCTGGAGATTAGGCTTTCGTGTGTGGAGAGTACAGTCGCAGCGAAAAGTTAGACATGGAGAAGTCTGGAAGCCAGTGCTGGAAAATACAGGTTAATTAAAATGAACATAATACAAGGTATTTATGCTGTTTGGCTGGCTAGCCCAGGCCTCAGCCTACTGCTTTCATAGCTTGCTAAAAGAAACTACTTGCACCTGTACTAGGTGCCCTACTTGTACCTAGTGCCTTGTGCGAGAAGTCCCCGGCCGTCGATCGTTGAGACCGAAGGTCATTCTTCTCTCTCGACGAGCCGGCGCGTTGGTCTCGTATGGCTCTCGGCGGTGGGTGCGGTCGCCCTGTTGTACATGCCACCGGAGAACTGCGACCGTCGCACGGTCGTAGTCACCGGATTTTGTTTCGTTCGCTTCTGGCTGCCAGGAAGTGAAAGTGTATGCGGCTTGAATTTCTTGGTGGGTTACCATGACATTCCAGTTTTTTTTGGGTTGTCGACTCTCTTATGTAAGGGGCTGACAAACCTCCTTTTACTTTTCATTCGAGTCTGCACAGCTGGCTGCTGACGTTGAGTGTTTCCCTTATTGCGCAATAGAACACATTGAAGAATCGGTGTTGCGGTAGTTTCAAACTGAGGTTAAAGTTCCAAATGAAAATAGAGAGGAGGTCGACTGCGAAGACTGTGAAGACGCATCCCCGAGTCAGAACCTCATTCCCTTAAAGCCTGCGGTCAGGGGAACGGGAGCAACATCTTACTTGTTGTTCGAATTGCATGACGACGAAGCTAAATTTGAAATTAAAAAAAATACTGCGTCGTGAAAGCGACTGCCACTGCGCAGCAGTCAAACGTCGTCGGTTTTCAAAAGTTTCTAGCCAAGTTGTCAAATGTGCGTGGAAACCACCTTTCTTAGCCTTGACAGCGACAGCGGGCAAAGGAGTGTTCTGTTAGTTTTTGTCTACATTTGAACTCAGCTGTCAACCCGCCGGCAGCAAGCTGGCACTTGTCCGTTTTTCCGTACGGATTTGTCTTTCACTGCACGATGTAGCACGTTCACGCACGTCTGAGTACGTGTTGTGTGACGTCAGCGAGCCGCACATAGTTTCACTTCTTGGCAGCCAGAAGAGAACGAAACATTTACTGCAGCCGTTGACCACGTCCATCGTCGGAGTTCCGCCGCCGAGACTGCCCCTCGGCGGGTAGAATCGCCGTTACGCTAATCGCCGAGAGGGTGCAAGCCACCCTCGCGTGGAATGTTCGGAACACCATGCGGAGGTGCGAGCGAAACAAGCCCTTGGCGTGTGGGGCACGCTCGCTTGCTCGCTCGCTCGTCCTCCTTGTCCCTGGCTACCACGGTCGAGCGGAGTCGAGCACGACCGCGAGCTGAATTTCGGGAAAAGCGAGAAATTTCTCACATGTACCCGAAAACACGGACAAATCCCTGAGTATGCCAGACAAATAAGGGGTACCTCGTTACAGATGGGGAGGGCGACCGATGAGGAAGCGAGGCGAGCGATGGTGGGGGGCTGGAAGGCGGGCGACGAGGAGGGGGAGGCGAGCAATGAGGGGGTGGGGCGACAAGGAAGGGGGAGGGGAGATGACCGGGGGGGGAGAGGGGCAATGGGAAGGGGGGGATGCGTGCAACAACGAGGGAGGGAGGGCGGGGGGACGAGTGAGGCGGGGGTGTATGCGAAGAGGAGGTAGTTTAGAAAAAGAATAAAATTTCTACTTTTTCTTGTAATATATACGAAGAAAACGGAATAATATTAGAAAATAATTGTCCAACAACGGCATGTTGATATGGCGTAACCACGAACAAGTTGACAGTTCTATGTGCCCCGCAGGTAAGTGATAGAGTTGTTTTTTTGAAATTTCTGTGTTCCCCTCCAAAATTTTGACATTTTGGATGTCCGTGTAGGTATTTGATATGTTGGCATGCCCTGCCAATATTGCGATACTTTTTTATGCCACGGAAAGAATGTGTCAATTGTTAATGCCCCTCCATGATTGTGAAATGTTTGCATGCCCTTTTCAAAACCCTGTTAAAATTGCGTTTTCCTCTGTCCAGCGGACGATCGACCGAGGTCGCATTGTTTGCGAGACACGCCACCGACATGGAGCTCGTGCAAGAGAAAAATGCAAAATTAGCACCCCTTTGAAAGTAGCACGCAAAAATGGCGCCCCCCGAACGCGAGCACGCAAACATGGCGCCCCCCCAAACCGAGCACACAAAAGTGGCACCCCCCCAAAGCGAGCACGCAGAAATGGCGCCCCCCCAAAGCGAGCACGCAGAAATGGCACCTTGCAAAAGTGGCACCCTGCAAACTAGCACGCAAAATTAACACCCCCCGTCTGGCGATGCCAAGTCATCGACCTCAAGTCCCAAATTATCGATGGCCTGTCCATTTTTTCGTCAGGGTTGTCTCCTTCTACAGATTGTAGTTGACGTAGAAAGATTTCTACTTTCTTAAAGAAGTTTAGCAAAGAAACAACACCCTAGCATGCGTTACACGTTGTGCTACACGACATAACGTGTAGCGGACGACGGAAACATCGTGAGGAGGGAACAAAAAAACAAAAAAAGGACTTGTGAGGTGAACTTTCAGTCACTCGCGAGACAATGTGGGTGTCTCTGCCTTAGGCGCAGACGGGTAGATCACGCGCGTGACGGGGCCACAAGGCGACTGGGCGACGGGACGACGCCAACGTCGACAACGCCGACGTCGCGCGAGGATCGAATGCCCCAAGGGTACGCATGTGGGAGGGTGAGGGCAAAGGAAGGGTGAGGATCCGGTGGAAGGGGAGGGGGAGGCGGCGAGGGAGGGGGATGCGGACTGGGAGGGGGAGGTGGAGGAGGAGGCGACGGTAGAGTGGGTGAGGGAGTGGGAGCGGGAGGAGAAGGATCAGGTGGAGGCGACGGGAGATGGAGGGTTGGCGGAGGGCATGAGGGAGGGAGGGCGGCGCCGGGGGGGGGGAGGGGAAGGAGAAGGAGAAGGACGCCGGAAAGGAATCGGGGAATGCGCGGACTGGGGGCTTGCGGAGGGGGATTGGGCGGGGGAGATGGAGGGAGGTAGAGGCGGAGGCGGAGGGGGAGGCAGGGGGAGAGGAGGGGGGTGGTGGCGGGGGAAGGGGAGGGGGAGGCGGAGGAGGAGGCGACGGTAGAGTGGGTGAGGGAGTGGGAGCGGGAGGAGAAGGATCAGGTGGAGGCGACGGGAGATGGAGGGTTGGCGGAGGGCATGAGGGAGGGAGGGCGGCGCCGGGGGGGGGGAGGGGAAGGAGAAGGAGAAGGACGCCGGAAAGGAATCGGGGAATGCGCGGACTGGGGGCTTGCGGAGGGGGATTGGGCGGGGGAGATGGAGGGAGGTAGAGGCGGAGGCGGAGGGGGAGGCAGGGGGAGAGGAGGGGGGTGGTGGCGGGGGAAGGGGAGGGGGAGGCGGAGGAGGAGGCGACGGTAGAGTGGGTGAGGGAGTGGGAGCGGGAGGAGAAGGATCAGGTGGAGGCGACGGGAGATGGAGGGTTGGCGGAGGGCATGAGGGAGGGAGGGCGGCGCCGGGGGGGGGGAGGGGAAGGAGAAGGAGAAGGACGCCGGAAAGGAATCGGGGAATGCGCGGACTGGGGGCTTGCGGAGGGGGATTGGGCGGGGGAGATGGAGGGAGGTAGAGGCGGAGGCGGAGGGGGAGGCAGGGGGAGAGGAGGGGGGTGGTGGCGGGGGAAGGGGAGGGGGAGGCGGAGGAGGAGGCGACGGTAGAGTGGGTGAGGGAGTGGGAGCGGGAGGAGAAGGATCAGGTGGAGGCGACGGGAGATGGAGGGTTGGCGGAGGGCATGAGGGAGGGAGGGCGGCGCCGGGGGGGGGGAGGGGAAGGAGAAGGAGAAGGACGCCGGAAAGGAATCGGGGAATGCGCGGACTGGGGGCTTGCGGAGGGGGATTGGGCGGGGGAGATGGAGGGAGGTAGAGGCGGAGGCGGAGGGGGAGGCAGGGGGAGAGGAGGGGGGTGGTGGCGGGGGAAGGGGAGGGGGAGGCGGAGGAGGAGGCGACGGTAGAGTGGGTGAGGGAGTGGGAGCGGGAGGAGAAGGATCAGGTGGAGGCGACGGGAGATGGAGGGTTGGCGGAGGGCATGAGGGAGGGAGGGCGGCGCCGGGGGGGGGGAGGGGAAGGAGAAGGAGAAGGACGCCGGAAAGGAATCGGGGAATGCGCGGACTGGGGGCTTGCGGAGGGGGATTGGGCGGGGGAGATGGAGGGAGGTAGAGGCGGAGGCGGAGGGGGAGGCAGGGGGAGAGGAGGGGGAGGGGGGTAGAGGGGGAGGGGGAGGGGGGGGAGGGTTAGGGGAAGGGGCAGGGAGAGGGGAGAGGAAGGGTGAAGGGGGAGGGGGAGGGGGTATGCATATGCATAGGGTTGGTGTGAGACACTATCTTCCCATGTTATCTAGATAACAGGGCGATAACATCTCCCCTATTATCTAGATAATTTTTTTCTAGATAACGATAAAATATCGATATTAGGGTCCCCAGGGGTCCCCTTTCTTGGGCGATAATATCGCCCACAGGGCGATATTATCTGAGGGCGATAATATCTGAGCTGCTGGGGGAAGTTTATCTCCCTAGCAGCCCACTCTTTGTCATAATTTGTCATTGTTTCCAACACTTCGTCATTTTCTACCCTACAGCAGTCACAAACAGAGAGCAACCACACTACACATGCCTTTTTAAGAGAATGTAGACCTGCGCTGGTTGAAGACATCATCTGCTATGTTGATCATGCTGTCGCACATCGCTGTGAAAGGAAGTGTTCCAAAATAAGATGATTTTAGAGTTCTGTGGAGATGTTATTGCCTTGGAGTGGAGATATTATCGCCGTGGAATGGAGATAATATCGTCGTGGAGGTGAGATAATATCGCAACAATGGAGTTCAGATAAAATATCTTTATCGTTATCACAAAAAGGAATATCATTCTCGTTATCATTATTTCAATTATCGAAACTTTATCGTTATCTATATAAACCAACCCTACATATGCATATGCACGTGCATATGCATATGCATATGCATATGCACATGCATATGCATATGCATATGCATACGCACATGCACGTGCACAAGCACATGCATATGCATATGCATTTGCAAGTGCATTGTGCATTGCACGTGGGTTAGGGGGAAGGGGGAGGGGGAGGGGGTACGCATATGCATATGCATATGCATATGCGTATGCATATGCATATGCATATGCGTATGCATATGCATATGCATATGCGTATGCATATGCATATGCATATGCGTATGCATATGCATATGCATATGCGTATGCATATGCATATGCATATGCGTATGCATATGCATATGCATATGCGTATGCATATGCATATGCATATGCGTATGCATATGCATATGCATATGCGTATGCATATGCATATGCATATGCGTATGCATATGCATATGCATATGCGTATGCATATGCATATGCATATGCGTATGCATATGCATATGCATATGCGTATGCATATGCATATGCATATGCGTATGCATATGCATATGCATATGCGTATGCATATGCATATGCATATGCGTATGCATATGCATATGCATATGCGTATGCATATGCATATGCATATGCGTATGCATATGCATATGCATATGCGTATGCATATGCATATGCATATGCGTATGCATATGCATATGCATATGCGTATGCATATGCATATGCATATGCGTATGCATATGCATATGCATATGCGTATGCATATGCATATGCATATGCGTATGCATATGCATATGCATATGCGTATGCATATGCATATGCATATGCGTATGCATATGCATATGCATATGCGTATGCATATGCATATGCATATGCGTATGCATATGCATATGCATATGCGTATGCATATGCATATGCATATGCGTATGCATATGCATATGCATATGCGTATGCATATGCATATGCATATGCGTATGCATATGCATATGCATATGCGTATGCATATGCATATGCATATGCGTATGCATATGCATATGCATATGCGTATGCATATGCATATGCATATGCGTATGCATATGCATATGCATATGCGTATGCATATGCATATGCATATGCGTATGCATATGCATATGCATATGCGTATGCATATGCATATGCATATGCGTATGCATATGCATATGCATATGCGTATGCATATGCATATGCATATGCGTATGCATATGCATATGCATATGCGTATGCATATGCATATGCATATGCGTATGCATATGCATATGCATATGCGTATGCATATGCATATGCATATGCGTATGCATATGCATATGCATATGCGTATGCATATGCATATGCATATGCGTATGCATATGCATATGCATATGCGTATGCATATGCATATGCATATGCGTATGCATATGCATATGCATATGCGTATGCATATGCATATGCATATGCGTATGCATATGCATATGCATATGCGTATGCATATGCATATGCATATGCGTATGCATATGCATATGCATATGCGTATGCATATGCATATGCATATGCGTATGCATATGCATATGCATATGCGTATGCATATGCATATGCATATGCGTATGCATATGCATATGCATATGCGTATGCATATGCATATGCATATGCGTATGCATATGCATATGCATATGCGTATGCATATGCATATGCATATGCGTATGCATATGCATATGCATATGCGTATGCATATGCATATGCATATGCGTATGCATATGCATATGCATATGCGTATGCATATGCATATGCATATGCGTATGCATATGCATATGCATATGCGTATGCATATGCATATGCATATGCGTATGCATATGCATATGCATATGCGTATGCATATGCATATGCATATGCGTATGCATATGCATATGCATATGCGTATGCATATGCATATGCATATGCGTATGCATATGCATATGCATATGCGTATGCATATGCATATGCATATGCGTATGCATATGCATATGCATATGCATGTGCATATGCGTACCCCCGCCCCCTCCCCCTCCCCCCCCCCCCCCCTCCCTCTCCCCCCTCAATTACAAATGCATATGCACGTGCATATGCCTGTGCACTGTGCATATGCACTGTGCACCCCCCCCCCCCCCCCGCCCCCCCCCCCCCCCCCCCCCCCTCCCCTCCTCCCCCTCACCCACGTGCACATGCATATGCATATTCACGTGCATATGCACATGCACATGCATATGCATTTGTCATATGCATAAGCACGTGCAAAGCGTGTTGCATGACCTTGAGGAGGAGCCCGGGGAGGGGGAGGGGGGGAGGGGGCGGAGGAGGGGGAGGGGGAGGGGGAGGGGGCGGGGGTACGCATATGCATATGCATGTGCACGTGGGTGAGGGGGAGGAGGGGAGGGTGAGGGGGGAGAGGGAGGGGGGGGGGAGGGGAGGAGGAGGTGCACATATGCACAGTGCATATGCATAAGCACATGCATTTGTGCATGCCGAAATGCATGTGCGTTTGCATATGCATTGTGCATATGCATATGCACAATGCATATGCCATATGCAAATGCGTTTGCACATACCCATATGAATTTGCGTAACGTAGTGCATGTTCCGTGCGTCAACTCGCAGGCGGTTAACATGAATACGAGTGGTTCTCACGATAATGGGGTTGATTCCAATCACGAAGGAATGAGAGCATTGGACCAGGTTTTTGAGGGAAGCGATGAGAGCGATGACAGCGAACCCAACGATGATAGCGATGATGACTGTGCAGAGATAGGTGATGGTTGTCAAGGTGTCATTGAGGGTGAAGATGATGCCAATGTGGATGGGGATGACAGTGAGGATGGTGGACACGAAGGAGTTCAACGCGAGGGATCGGGGGGGGGAGGGAGCCGAAGGGGACGTCGTTACGCAAGAACCAACAGCAACCAACCCTCCCGCAACAACGACTGCAACCCGTCCACGTTCTACATTGTACACGTCCCTAAGTGCTGCATCTACATCATCGGCACGCATACCCGTCTCCCTTGGGTGCAGTCTTCTTGACGGCAGGTGGGAGATGCCAAACAGGGACATGTGGGACGGTAGCCCACCTTGGCGTAGCAGATTGGGTGTGGGTATCGCGGTTGGGGACACCTTCACTTCTAAGGAGGAAGCGAAACATGCGTTGTGCGCTGTGGCAAACAAAAGTGGATGGTGTCTACGCACACTTAGGTGAGCATTAAAAGAAGGGGGAGGGTGGGGGGGAGTGTAGAGGAGAGGTATAGATGCATGGTGAAATGAACATGCTTATGCATTGTGCACTGTGCACATGCATTTGCTTACGCATGCACAATGCACATGCAGAGCCATATGGACAATGTGGATATGCAAATGCATGTGCACAGTGCACAAGTATATGCGTATGCAATAGCACTGTGCGTATGCATACACATATGTACGTGCATATGCATATATATGCACATGCACGTGAATATGCATATGCATGTGCACGTGCATGTGACACCCTATGCAAACTATAGGTCTCCACGTAACTTGCAGGAGCAACCCAAAGAAGGTGATCAACGTGTGTCGCAACTCCAACGAAAAAAACAATTACCCTTTCCGGGTGACGACTTCGTTCCATACACCCACGAAGGTGTGGCGAGTCTCCGTGGTGAAACTGGAACACACATGCGCAACAACAACTCGAGGCCATCCTGCACGGCGGGTGGAATATGTGGAGTCGTTGATCATTGCAACGGTGCGTGAAGATGTTAGAACCCCTACCCCAATGTTACTACAAGTGGCGGACGCTCAAGTAGGCGGAGGCATGAAGATTCTGTACTATGCAATCCAACGTGCACAGAAGAATTCATTGCAGAAAATATTGGGCGACCCGGCAAAGGCTTGGGCTCTCTTCAAACCCTTCATTGACGAGGTACGACACGGAACACATATGCATATGCATTGTGCGCAGTGCACAACGCTCTTGCATGTGCATTGTGCACATGCATATGCATGTGCATAATGCACATGGGCCATTTCTGGCCCATGTGCACAATGTACATGGGCCAATGAATGTATGAGCATGTGCATATGCAGGTGCATATGCATCAGCACATATGCTTCAACAAATATGCATTCGCACATGTGCATGTGCATGTGCATCAGCACGCATAGATCACCACATATGCGTACATACATATGCATCTGCACACATACATAAGCGTATGTATATGCATGAGTACCATGCAGACGCATATGCATGGGTGCATGCATACACATGCACACTGTGCATGCGCATTGTGAGTATGCATATGCATAACCGTGTTCGTATTGTGCATATGCATACGCATTAAGCAGATGTATATGCAAGTGCACATGCACATGTACTTGCATATGAACCCCACTTCCATAAACTGACGGATGCATATTGTCATTGCATCATGTTAGGCGGTCCCTTTTCCTTGCATTGCCGTTCAGGTGAAGCGACAAGACCCACAGGCTGACGGGGACGTGGAAACAATGAATGGTCATTTTCATCGTGCATACATTGTGCCGGGTGCGTTGAAAAACACATTGAAGTATAGTCGGTTGTTCGTAGCAGTCGACGGCACGATCAACAAGAGTGGGGACAGCAATGTGATGTTGATAGCAACAATAATTGACGGCAACAACTACATTGTGCTATTGATGATGTGAGTGGTGCCATGCGAGGATGGAGAGAACTGGAGTTGGTTCATGGAGAGACTAGCGGAGTCCTATCCTCTCGCAAAGGATGTACCATGTGTCATTGTGGCGGATCGACATGCAGAAATCATTGCTGCTGTGTGCAACGTCTTGCCTCTAGCGCGTCATGCTCACTGCGCTTGGAACATTGGCAAGAATGTGAAGGACAAGTACGGTGTCCAGGCACAACGTGCTTTTTGGAAGCTTGTGTTTACGCACACCATTCAGGAATGGTTAGATGCATGTGAGGGGTTGAGCGCTGTGAGGCACTAGAGTACATATTGGGTCGTCTACCTTCAGCACGTGATGGATTGTCCCCTGAGCACTGGAGCGCATTGCATTTTCCCTCGCCTTGTAACGGACATGTCACGTCAAACATTGTAGAGAGTTTGAACGCTGCATTGAGAGGGGCTCGTGCACTACCGCCTTTCTACTGCTTTATCAGTGTGTGGGAGTACTGGCAAAAACTGGTCACTATGAGGCATCACGAAGCGGAGGCATACACAGGCGAGCTAGCACCAAAGGCGCGACATCTGTACACAAAGCGGTTGGAGCTTGTGTCGAGGCATACCATGATGAACGAGGTAGCCCCTGGGAGGTGAGCAGTCGTGACGGGGAAAAAGCATGGGTCAGTGCCACGCATTGTCGACTTGGAAGAGATGTCGTACACTTGTGGCGTGTACCAAGCACACTTGTTTCCGTGCGTCCACGCGGTCACATACTTGCTACATGTGGAGGGAATGAAATTGACTGACGTCTGCCACCCTTCATACCTAGCTTCGTCTTGGAAGGCCATGTATAGCGGGGAGCTTCTTCCCGTGCTATATGAGTTGTTGACGCTGGCCGATGGTCATGCATCACCTGTGACGGAGCCACGACAGCCTGGGCGTCCTGAGTCGCAGCGGAGGGAGGATTTCAGTACAGGGTATAAGAGGAAGCGACTGTGCTTGGCGTGTTGTCAGCGTGGATATGTCGAACGGGACTGTCCTACCCGGATGCCGGCGGGAAGAAGAACTGAGGAGGTCCCAACCACACAGCAGCAAGGTCGTACGACACGCATGCGGAAATGACGTGGGCGTGTTGATGAGGGTGATGGGGAGACGCAGCATACGTGACGTCCTCTAACCACTGAGGAACGCAGAGCTGCGTGGGAGCCAGAGAGGAGGCGCCTCAAGGAGCTTCTAACCGAGCGTGCAAAGGTACACCCCCCTTCCAAAGCCCTAGATTATGCTTGTCTTTGAAAGCACACACCTCCCTATCTCTCATGTGAAAATGTGTTTGTTCTTTGCGTATTCACTATGTACCCATCATCTCCCCAACTCCGTCCCCCATGTCCGACTAAGACTACAACCTTAGTTTGCTAAAAGTTGTAGGAACTCATTGTTGTCAGTCACGTGTCCTTATGTATGCATTTGAGTATGTATGCAGATGCGAGCAGATTGGGTCCTACGGACGAAAAACCTTCACAACTCGAGTGGAGACCACGGTGTTGGAGGTGTGGAGGAGCGGCGGGAGAAAAAGCAAGAGCAAGAGCAGGATCACCATCAGGATGAGCAGCAAGAGCATCAACATGAGCAGCAGCAGTAGTAGTCGCAGCATGACGAGCAGCCAGGGGAGGCAACTGGCGAGCAGCAAGAGCAGCAGTCACAACAATGGCAACCAGAGCCACGACAACAGATGGAGGCGCAACAACGCTTACGGGAAGCATCGCAACCGCTTCATGCAACGGGTCACTTTCGCAGATTTGCAAGAGTGTATGAACAACAACGACGACGTGGGCGAAGGTCGAGCTCGATGAATGGAGGGTGGGGTCGTGAACGCGTCGCATCACATACAGAAGGTGCCCAAGTGGACAACCAAGAGCGCAGGCAGGAGCAGTTTGAAGCACGTCAGTGTCGCATAACCATCATGAGGTTGTGACGTATGGCGCGCCATTGAATGGAAGGCATTGATGGAGGATGATGTCTTGCTGCAAACCACAACCTTAGTACGTTAAACTTTGCAATTGACCCCTCTTTTGTTGGACAATATGTACTTCATCCACATCCCATTGTTGAGGCTATAACAGCGAGCTATCCATGGTAGACTAAGAAACTTAAGCTGGTTGACTTGTGGATAGAAAAAATTGAATGATGTGTACGCATGCATATGGAATGATAGGTATAATGGTAGACAAGTAGTTCATAATGTGTGGCAATGTGGAAAAAAATGATGGGTGTATACATATAGTTCCCTTGTATAATGGAGAATGTTATGAAGAATGCGATGCACATGACTTGTTCCAAATTTCGTGCTCCACCGCGACTCAAACTGATTCAAGCACTTTCCAATTGAAGGTACACTTGTGGTTCTCTGATGAGGGGCATGATTACCTTTGCGTACCTAAAATATTATGTGAAAGAGCCCTTTTTCCTGGTATGGAATTTATTTGCACCCAACAACCCCATAACACATTGTTGCCATGGCGTGTTTCCATAGTGACCGTATTGTGGTTAAGGGAAAACATGGAAAAAATAAAATTGAGCCCCCATCCAATTTCCCTTCCCCAACCCAAACCCAGTTGGATGTGAGGAAGATTCCCTACTATAAACATACAAAAAGTTGCACCGTGAGGCGGGTTCAAACTCTTCGTCTTTATGTATGTCTGGTAGAAGGGAAAGACTGGCTTCGTCGCGGAAAAAAAACCCCAGGGCGGACGGGGATCGACACGAGAGGAAAATGAGAAAACAAGAATTAAGGAAGCCAACCGCCATCAACGCGAGGGAGGAAAAAAAAAGGCACGAACAGATTTAATAGGGTCCTGTTCGGCCAGCGATCATGATAAGTGTCTCTCTCGCATCAGTTCCATTCCGTCCAGAGTATGGTCATTTTTTCTCATGAGAGAACTCGCACGAAGAAATGGACAGGCCACCGAGCAATTACAAGTGTAGGTTGATGACGTGGCATCGCCTGACGGGGGGTGCTAATTTTGCGTGCTAGTTTGCGGGGTGCCACTTTTGCAGGGCGCCATTTCTGCGTGCTCGCTTTGGGGGGGCGCCACGTTTGCGTGCTCGCTTTGGGGGGGCGCCACGTTTGCGTGCTCGCTTTGGGGGGGCGCCATGTTTGCGTGCTCGCGTTCGGGGGCGCCATTTTTGCGTGCTACTTCCAAAGGGGCGCTAATTTCGCATTTTTCTCGTTCGTGCAAGCTTTGGAGGACAGTGCCGGCAAAATCATGGCACGCCAAAACGCCGAACGCGGCTCTGAGTAGCTACGGGGCAGAGAGCTGCGAGACGCGGAAGCTGAGTACTCGCACAGTCCCTCCGACTCCTGCCTTATTGAAGGACCATGGCCAGTCACGAGGCCAGCGGCAGCGGCCGCTCTCGCGCGAGAAGTCGCGGCAAAAGCAGCATCATCGCAAGCAGCAAGAGAAGCAGCAGCACTTTCGGCGGGATCCGGCGGCTGTGGCGGGCGCACTACGTTCTGCACGCCCTCGCTCTAGCCTCGGTCCTGCCGCTACGGTGGCTCCTCCTGCGCTCCCCCCCTCTTCTCCCCCACGCCCCTCCGCACACTCCCTCTCACCCTCTTTCTCGCCCTCACATGTCAGCTCCAGGGTTTGATGGCGCGCCCCAGGGTCCTCCGTCGCCGGCTACGTCATCGTTGACGTCATCATCGTCGTCATCGGCGGCAGCGAAGGCTTTCCCATGGACAGTTCTTCAGCGGGGCGTTGCGGTGGACAAGTCTGCAGCCTGGGTGCGCGGTGGGCTGCCGGTGGGGTCGG
>SZWC01006200.1:39777-55400 GCA_023375785.1 Penium margaritaceum
GTCTTGCATCCGTAGGATCAGACGGCGCTCCGTTTGGACGCCTGTGCGCAGAGTTATGGCCAAAACAGTGGTTTTGGGCCGGTTCAGGACAGACAGGTGCCGCCGCGTGCGCCACCCGCTGTGAGCCGCGGCGGCTATTTATGCTGTGGACCTGTCATTTGTCAACTCTCTCTGCACATTCACTATAATGCAGCTTCTGAGACTTGCCTTGTCTCCCCTAGCCTGACCCTTGCTGTTCTCGCACCCGCTTGCATGCTAGTGCGTTAAGCTGACTGGTCTGTGCCGCCACGTCAGCAGCAGCATTGCTAGGAAGCTGTGGTGAATCTTCTCATGGTATCAGAGCAGCGAGCCAGAGCTCGCACAGCTGCGCAGCAGAGACGCAGCGTTTGCAGCAGCAGTCCTGAGTGGCAGCAGCAGCACAGCCCACCGCAGCAGCAACGGGTCCTGTGAAGGGGGGGGGGCACCACCACGCAGAAGTGGACACAGCCACGACAGTCGCATCAGTCAAACATTGTCGCGGCCTCTCCACCCACGGCCGCAGCAGACGTGGCCGTGACATCAGCCGCGGAAGCAGCAGTGGCAGCGGCAAGAGGGAGCAGCTGCGGCAGCGGCAGCCGCGGCAGTGACAGCTGCCGCAGCAGCAGCAGCCGCGGCCTTGGCGGCAGCCGCAACAGCCAGTAGTGGCAGCAGCCACTGGCAGCAGCCGCGGCAGCAGCCAGCAGCCGCGGCAGCAGCCAGCAGCGGCTGCGGCAGCAGCAGCAGCAGCTGCGGCTGCTGCAGCAACAGCGTAGCAGTGCAGCGTAGCAGCGAAGCAGCAGCAGCGGCAGCGCAGCAGCAGCAGCGCAGCGCAGCAGCGGCAGCGCAGCAGCAGCGTAGTGATGCCGCGACTGCGCAGCAGCAGCGACAGCGCAGCGGCAGCAGCGCAGCGCAGCAACGGCAGCGCTGCAGTAGCGTAGCAGCGCAGCGCAGCAGCAGAGCAGCAGCAGCACAGCGCAGCAGCATCAGCAGTGGCAACGACGACGCCCGCAGCCCATTGCTGACGGCAGCAGACCCCTGCTGACGTCAGCGGTGAGCACGCTGACGTCATCAGACTTGGTGAATTTTTTTGACAAAAAGTCAATTTTTTCCAGCGTTTCAACTCCTCGAGAAACGCTGACGGTTCTGCGTTTGGACGACTTCTGCACCACCTCAGCATGGAGCCGAGCAGCTCCAAGGGCAAGGAGACGGAGGACACCGTCACGAGCGGGGGCCGCAGCCCACGCTCAAAGGCGATTGACTTCCTGCTGGTGGAGCAGTCATCACTGCGCCAGCGCCAGGATGAGCAGTCAGCGATGCTGCGGCAGATCCGCGATGCATTGGTCTCTCTGTCTGGGACACCGGGACATCAGCCCAGGAATGAGAGAGAGGCAACCCCATCGGCCCAGGAGTCTGCTGGTCCCACTGCCGCCCCTGCACAGAGACGAGAGTCTATTGTCGATGAGTGGGATCAGGCGCCACCTCCCACAGGGGAGGACGTGCTTCGCCGGCTGATGGAGCAGATGAGGAGCCTGCGCATTGAGACACCGGCGCCCAGTCCGAGGGGACAGCAGCAGCAGCAGCAGCAGCCGCAGCAGCAGCAGCAGCAGACCGAATCGCATCAGGTCTCGGGTTCCGCTGGGGGAGCAGCATTGATGCCTCTCATGTCCCTCCCACGTCCGCTCCCAGCACCACCTGAGGTCCGGCTCCCCACGGAGCGACGACCCAAGGACTTCGAGACATCCCCGCCTCGCTACGACAGCAAAGCGGGGTTTGACTGTTGGGAGGTGTTGTTTCAGGTGTGGGCGGACTCGGAGGGGGTCTGGCCCTACTACCACAGCCAGTACCAGACAGCTGATCCGCTCCAGTCCCATACGGCAGCGCGTGCCATGCGTGGACTGCTGTACGCGGTTCCACAGGAGACAGTGGTCGACTTCCGCCCTTTCTTGGGCGTGCCTGGGAAGGGAGCAGGCGCAGACCCGCGCCGCGGCTGGGAGCTGGCGCTGACCCTATTTGCAGCAGAGACTCACCCGACCCGGTCAGCGCGCCTTCGCGAGTTCCACTCTCTTCATCAGGGACCCTCGGAGCCGGCAGCTGACTATTGGCGTCGGGCCATGCGCCTGTACACTCGCCTCGGTACCGGAGGCGGCTCTCAGCTCTGGGCGCTGGACACCATCATGCTGGGAGTGCGCCCCGAGCTCACTGACACCTTCTCCCGCCTCGAGCAGGATGTCCTCGCGTCCATGTCCGACACCCTGCAGCTGCTGCCCTGGGCGCAGCGGTACTTCATCCAGGTCGCGACGGCTGACGAGGCAGCCCGCACGCATCGGCAGGGCGCCATGGCCGCAGCAGCAGTGGGAGCGACGTCTTCTACGCCTTCCACGCCCTCGTCCACCTTCACCCCCACCAGCTCCACCTCTTCCTCTCCCGCCTCCTCCCCTGCCACTCCGACGGCCACTGCAGCAGCCGTGAAGGGGAAGAAGGGGAAGAAGAAGAAGGGACCGCAGCAGCCTTCTGGTGGCACCGGACGGGCTGTCCGCTGCCACAACTGCGGCGGACCTCATCGCTACACTGAGTGTCAGCAGGAGCTGGACTGGGCGAGGATCACCCGCGGTCTTCAGGCAGCCCACGAGGAGCGGATCCGCACTGGAGCAGCAGCCCGTGCCGCAGCGACCTCGGGTGCAGCACCGGCGACAGACCCGCCGCCATCCGGGGGGAGCACCACGCCGGACCCGAGGGACCAGACCATCGCAGAGCTACGTCGACTGCTGGCACTTCGCTCTCAGGGAGGTGCGAGTGTGTTGTCACAGCCGAGTGGTCCACAGACTGACTGTCCATCTGTGTTTGTTGCACGTGATCATGCTTGTGGGGGGCTGCGTCGCCTAGTGAGGATGAGTCTGACAGCACAGAGTGGTTGGATGAGTCGCATCGTCGTGCATTGTCCCGCTGTCCTGCCACACCTGCTGAGCGACCAGCAGAGGCAGCGTGCTCCTTTGCTCGTTGCACCGTGACCACTACAGGTCGTGAGGCGAGTGGCCACTGGATCATTGACTCAGGAGCCACTCACCACATGACCTGCGACCGTACCGCCTTTGTCGTGCTTGGTCCTGTTGGGTCTGTTCGGTCAGTGCGNGTGCGGACAGGTTCTGGGCAGTCACTACCAGTTCAGGGGACAGGGGTCGTACGATTTGATGGTCCGTCTGGTCCCGTGTACCTCTCTGACGTGCTTTTCGTGCCTGATCTCGAGCTCAGCCTGCTCTCTGTCCGTGCCTGCACGAGGATGGGTCTCTCTGTTCACCACTCCTCTGATGATGCCACGATCACATCACTTGACACTTCCATGGTTGTGTTGCGTGCCACTGTTGTGGATGACCTGTATCGCATAGAGCGCTGCTCTGCCCCTGCCTCTTACCCTTGCTCGTCTGCTCGCGTCTTTGTCACGGGGGTGTTGTCTCCTGACCACCAGCGCCTGTTACACCGGCGCCTGTGTCATGTGGGCACGGACACTGTGTCCAAGCTCATCCGTACACAGCCCACCCTCGGTCTTGACGCGGCTTCCTTCGAGAAGCCGCCTAAGACCGACTGTCTGTTCTGCGCTCAAGGTAAAATGCATCGCTGCACTTACCCTGCCTCCGTCACTCGCGCGCAGCGTCCCCTGGAGCTTGTCCACTCGGACCTCCTCGGACCTCTCCCTGTCGAGTCTGTCGCTGACCGTGGTCGGTATGTCCTTACCCTCACGGATGACTTCACCCGCATGCGGTGGGTCTACTGCCTCCGCCACAAGAGCGATGCCGCTCTTGCCGTGCGCTTGTGGCTCGTGATGGCTGAGCGTCAGTCTCGTCACTCCCTTCACACCTTCCGCTCTGACCGCGGCGGTGAGTATCTCGGTGAGCTGACCACTCACTTCGCCGAGCTTGGTATCTGTCACCAGCTCTCGGCGCCTGCTACGCCACAACAGAACGGTGTGTCTGAGCGCTGGAACCGCNTCTGTTCTGCGCTCAGGGTAAAATGCATCGCTGCACTTACCCTGCCTCCGTCACTCGCGCGCAGCGTCCCCTGGAGCTTGTCCACTCGGACCTCCTCGGACCTCTCCCTGTCGAGTCTGTCGCTGACCGTGGTCGGTATGTCCTTACCCTCACGGATGACTTCACCCGCATGCGGTGGGTCTACTGCCTCCGCCACAAGAGCGATGCCGCTCTTGCCGTGCGCTTGTGGCTCGTGATGGCTGAGCGTCAGTCTCGTCACTCCCTTCACACCTTCCGCTCTGACCGCGGCGGTGAGTATCTCGGTGAGCTGACCACTCACTTCGCCGAGCTTGGTATCTGTCACCAGCTCTCGGCGCCTGCTACGCCACAGCAGAACGGTGTGTCTGAGCGCTGGAACCGCACCATGGAGGATGCGGTTCGCGCTATGCGCGCTGAGTGCGGTCTCCCGGAGTCCTTCGCCTTCGAGGGCTTTGCCTACATGACGTGGGTCTGGAACCGCCTCCCGCATGGTCCCTTGCCGGACCACGTCACGCCGTATGAGCTGTGGTTCGGTCACCGTGCGGATCTCAGGCTTGCTCGCGTCTGGGGTTCCTTGGCTTGCGTCTGGTACACCGAGGACAAGCAGGGGTCCAAGGTCTCTCCGCGCGGCCGGATGTTTGCCTTCCTCGGTGTCTCCCCACGCTCCAAAGCGTGGCGTTTCTGGGATGCAGGAGGACACCGCATTGTTGAGTCGCGCGACGCGCTGTTCTTTGAGGCACTGTCGTACCGCGACCTGTCTGCCATTCTCACCCAGGCAGCGTCTCACGTTCCCACATGTGAGGCCTCCCGTCGGCTGGGGGAGTCAGCCCCATAGGGTGAGTCCGTCCGGGGTGCCTCCGTGGTGGGACCGTCGCTGGTCACCATTGACCCGGCTATCATTGCTGTCGGGCCTGTGGTCTCTACGCTTGCCTCGCTTGTGCTTGCCGCGACTGCATCGCCCGTGCCTGCCACGACTGTCTCGCCCGCGCCTGCTGCGACTACCTCGTCTCCTGGCTCTCCTGCCCCCGTGGTGCCTGCCTCGCCTGCGGGAGCTGCACCTGCCTCGCCGGCGGGCACTGCACTTGCCTCACTGGCGGGCGCTGCACCTGCCTCGCCTGCGCCTGCAGCGCCTGCCTCACCCATGCCCGCCGCGACCGCCTCGCCCGCGCCTGCTGCGACTGTCTCGCCCGCGCCTCCAGTGCCTGCTTCGCCAGCGCCTGCCGCGACTGACTCGCCCGCGCCTACAGCGTCTCCAGACGCAGCGCCTGCCCTCCCTTTGCCTGAGCCATCGGTCAGCTCAGACTCTAGCTACTCCCGTGGGCCAGGTGGACGTCTCCGCCCACTGGCCTCACGTGCACCCCCGACTGCGGTTGCACCACCCAGACGACGCACGCGCAGCGTGCACAGTGGTGACCCTGGCACGAAGGCTCTCGGCCTGAGTGTCCAGAGCACCTACTCAGAGGTGCACCCAGCCTGTCCCATAGGGCACCAGCTGATCGCTGACGAGCACGAGGCTGCACAGGCAGCTGCCGCTGACTTGGTTGTGGTCCGTCCGACCCGCGAGGCGTGTGTCCTGGCCACCCGGAGCTCTCCTTTGTCGGTCCCCGATCCAAACACGTTAAAGGAGGCACTCTCAGGAGATGATGCTGAGCAGTGGCGAGCCGCCTGTGAGGACGAGCTCAGGGCCATCCGTGAGCACGGAGTCTTTGAGCTGGTCGACCGTCCTGAGGGACGGAAGGTCGTGCAGGCCAAGTGGGTCTTCCGCAAGAAGGTGAAGCCTGACGGCTCACTGGACCGCTATAAGGCCCGCTTGACTGCCAAGGGGTTCTCTCAGGTTGAGGGGGTGGACTTCACTGACACCTTTGCCCCTGTTGGTCGCATGACCACAGCTCGCGTGCTGCTTGGTGTGGTCGCCCATCATGATTGGGAACTGCACCAGATGGATGTGAACAATGCGTTCCTCCATGGCAACTTGGAGGAGGAAATCTACATGGTCCAACCACCTGGGTTTGAGGTCGAAGGAAACAAGGTCTGGCGCTTGCGCAAGGCCTTGTATGGTCTGAAGCAGTCGCCCCGGTGCTGGAACCAAGAGATCACTCGCACCCTCACGCAGGCTGGATACGTCCAGAGCGACGCCGATCCGTCACTCTTCATCCGACGGACGGCCGAGCACCTCACTGCCATCCTGGTGTACGTGGACGATCTCCTGATTGCGTCTCCTTCACTGGAGGCCGTGAAGGAGGCCAAGGCGGTCCTGCAGGCCACCTATAGGATGAAGGACCTCTGTCCAGCGGCTGTCTTCCTCGGGATGGAGATTGTGCGTGACCGTCGTCGACGGAGACTCCTCCTCCATCAGGCACGATACGCACAGGTGGTGGGGGAGCGGTTTGCTGACCTCCTTTCCGCTGTCCCCACCGCCTCGTCACCCATCACTCCCGACGGGCAGGACGCTCTGAAGGTGACAGACCCAGCTGATCTGGGCGAGGCTGTGGATGTGACCCTGTACCTGCGCATCATTGGCTCACTGATGTACTTGGCCACGACCACGCGTCCCGACATTGCGTTCGCTGTCAACCTACTCGCACAGTTCAGTCAGTCCCCTCGGGCTCGCGCTCTGCACGCAGCTTTGCGAGTCGTCCGGTACGTGGTCTCCACACCGTATCACGGTCTCTGCTTTCGGAGACAGTGCTCGGTTGTGGTAGATGGCTACACCGACAGCGACTGGGCGTGAAGTCCTGATGGACGCAGCCGCACGGGTTACGTGTTCCTGCTTGGTGGCACCGCTATGTCTTGGCGCAGCGGCAAGCAGGGGTGCATTGCTCGCAGCTCCTCAGAGGCTGAGTATGTTGCTCTGGGCGCTGGCGCCGCTGAGGCAGTGTGGCTCCAGCGACTGTTTCAGTGTTTGGGCCAGTCGGTGCCTACCATCATCCTCCGCTGCAACAACCAGAGTGCTCTCGCGATCGCTGAGAACTCTGGTGTGTTCCACGCACGCACGAAACACATCGCTGTCGAGTATCATTTCGTGCACGATCTGGTGGAGCGGCAGTTGATCTCCATCGTCTGGGTGGGCACAGACTTGCAGCGCGCTGACTTTCTGATCAAGGCACTGGCTCGTGGGAAGTTTCTTGGGGCTGTTCGTTCCGTCGGTTTGCGACCCCTGTCTGAGAGTAGGTGACTGTCCCGGTCTCTGTTGAGCACTCTGTGTTGCACCGGCACGCGTTCTGCACGTGTATGTACATGCGTACCGCCGGGTCATGGGGGAGTGTTGTGATGCTGTCAGACATACACAGTTGTACAGTTGGTTGTGACCACTCGGCCGTGTCCATGCTCGTGCAGATCCCTGAGGCGGACCCAGCTGGAGACGGAGTCCCCTGAGGTGGTGCTCCACCCGCTGGAGGCAGCCTGGTAGCCTACGGACTGCGTTTGGAGACATTCAGGATTTTCTTGGTGGACAGGCTTGCCAGGTTGATTTGCGTGTTTGTTTTCTTACACTCTCCGGCTGCTGCCGGACATAGGCGTGTGACCAGTTGTTGTGTCCGTCGTTTTGTCTTGCATCCGTAGGATCATACGGCGCTCCGTTTGGACGCCTGTGCGCAGAGTTATGGCCAAAACAGTGGTTTTGAGCCGGTTCAGGACAGACAGGTGCCGCCGCGTGCGCCACCCGCTGTGAGCCGCGGCGGCTATTCATGCTGTGGACCTGTCATTTGTCAACTCTCTCTGCACATTCATTTTAATGCAGCTTCTGAGACTTGCCTTGTCTCCCCTAGCCTGACCCTTGCTGTTCTCGCACCCGCTTGCATGCTAGTGCGTTAAGCTGACTGGTCTGCGCCGCCACGTCAGCAGCAGCATTGCTAGGAAGCTGTGGTGAATCTTCTCAGATGGACAATCTTCTACATGAATTTTTTTGGTATGCAATCCCCATTAGTGATCTACCCTAAGCTAGATGTCCACAGTATTGTGCTTTGTGCCGTTTTTGTACAGTTTACTGTGACCACTCGGCCGTGTCCATACTCGTGCAGATCCCTGAGGCAGGCGGCCCTGGTGACACCGGCGCGACGACAGGTGGCGGACTACCCGCTTGGAGCTAACCGATCACTGTTCCAGAGCCCCAGATGCCACCGGGACTCTTTGCTGTGTCTTATACGTCTTGCAGGCGTCTTTCGGCGGATTGGCCATGAGGCCTATTTGCATGTTTTTGAATTACATGCTCACTGTCAGTCGATGGATGCATGCATGTGACCAGTCGTAGCGTCCGTCTTTTGATTCTGCACGTCTAGGTTTAGACGGCGTAGCATTCTGACATGTGTGCGCAGAGTTACGGCCAAAACAGTGGTTTTGGGCCGGTTTTAGGACAGCTCTTGGACTGCCGCGTGCGACACCCGCCGTGCGCCGCGGCAGGTATTTATGCCTTGGACCTGTCATTTGTCATTCCTCTCTGCATATGCAATATTGAAGCATTCTGACACTGTGTCTTGTGTCTCCTAGCCAAACCCTTGCCGTTGTGTGTACGNGACATGCGTACCATCGGGTCATGGGGGAGTGTTGTGCTTTGTGCCGTTCCTGTACAGTTTACTATGACCACTCGGCCGTGTCCATACTCGTGCAGATCCCTGAGGCAGGCGGCCCTGGTGACACCGGCGCGACGACAGGCGGCGGACTACCCGCTTGGAGCTGACCGACCACTGTTCCAGAGCCCCAGATGCCACCGGGACTCTTTGCTGTGTCTTCTACGTCTTGCAGGCGTCTTTCGGCGGACTGGCCATGAGGCCTATTTGCATGTTTTTGCATTGTATGCTCACCGTCAGTCGATGGATGCATGCATGTGACCAGTCGTTGTGTCCGTCGCTTGATTCTGCACGTCTAGGTTCAGACGGCGTAGGATTCTGGCATGTGTGCGCAGAGTAACGGCCAAAACAGTGGTTTTGGGCCGGTTTTAGGACAGCTCTTGGACTGCCGCGTGCGACACCCGCCGTGCGCCGCGGCAGGTATTTATGCCTTGGACCTGTCATTTGTCATTCCTCTCTGCATATGCAATATTGAAGCATTCTGACACTTTGTCCTGTGCCCCCTAGCCAAACCCTTGCCGTTGTGTGTACGACCTGTGACCGTCGTCACCGTCTGATCAGGCACTGACGCCTGGTCAGCGGCTGTGTTGCTAGGAAGCTTCTACGCACTTTCTCATGGTATCAGAGCAGTGAGACAATTCTCACTGAGCTGCGCAGCAGAGACGCAGCAGAGCAGCAGCAATGAGAGTCACCGCTGTAGCAGAGTTTCTGGGGTCTGTTGGAGACGTCCGGTCGCCGTCAACGCACTTCACCCACCACGTGAGATCGCAACTGCAGAGGCAGCAGCAGCGGCGTGTACCGCCACGCAGAGGTGTGTGGCGGCTGCAGTGCATGCAGCCGCCCTCCCACAGTCGCAGCAGCAGAGCATCAGCAGTAGAGGCGGCGGCAGCAGCAGCGCAGCAGCAGCGGCCGCAGCAGCAGCGTGGCAGCAGTGGCGGCAGCAGCAGCGCAGGATGCTGATGCCTGGCGAGCTGCTTGCGAGGATGAGCTTCGCGCTATCCGAGAGCACAGAGTCTACGAACTGGTCGACCTTCCCCCCGGGAGGAAGGCGATTCAGGTCAAGTGGGTCTTTCGCAAGAAAGTGAAGCCGGATGGCTCACTGGAACACTACAAGGCCCGCTTGGTCGTCAAGGGGTTCTCTCAGATTGAGGGAGTTGATTCCACTGATACATTTGCCCCTGTCGGCCGCATGACCTCAGCTCGAGCTCTGTTCGGTGTAGTGGCTCAGCATGACTGGGAACTACACCAGATGGATGTGAACAACGCGTTCCTCCATGGCTCTCTGGATGAGGAGATCTACGTGGCTCAGCTACCAGGCTTTGAGGACGGTGACAAGGTCTGGCGCTTGCGCAAGTCCTTGTACGGCCTCAAGCAGTCTCCACGGTGTTGGAACCGGGAGATCACTGGCACCTTGACTCGCGCAGGGTACGTACAGAGCGAGGCAGACCCCTCGCTCTTCATCCTACCGACACCCGAGCGGTTCACCGCCATCCTGGTCTATGTTGATGACCTTCTGATTGCATCTCCGTCACTAGAGGCCGTGAAGGAGGCCAAGGCTGTCCTGTAGACTGCCTACAGGATGAAGGACCTCAGTCCTGCATCGGTGTTTCTTGGTATGGAGATCGTGCGAGATCGCAGACATCGGACACTGTTGCTGCATCAAGCCCGATACGCACGAGTCGTGGGGGAGCGCTTTAGCGATCTCCTTGGTGCACAGCCCACCGCTTCCACACCCATCACACCTGATGGGCAGGATGCCCTGAAGGTGGATGACCCTACACAGCTGGGGGACACAGTGGACGTGACCTTGTATCTCCGTCTTATCGGATCTCTGATATACCTGGCCACTACCACGCGTCCCGACATCGCGTTCGCCGTCAATCTCCTCGCTCAGTTCTCGCAGGCTCCACGTGCAAGAGCTCTTCACGCGGCTGTGCGAGTGGTACGGTACGTGGTCTCCACACCGTATCTCGGACTCTGCTTTCGTCGGCAGTGTTCGGTGGTCCTTGACGGCTACACTGACAGCGACTGGGCTTGGAGCCCTGATGGGCGCAGTCGCACTGGCTACGTTTCTCTGCTCGGTGGTACCGCTTTGTCTTGGCAAAGCGGGAAGCAGGGTTGCATTGCACATAGCTCGTCGGAGGCAGAGTATGTGGCCTTGGGCGCAGGGGCTGCTGAGGCAGTTTGGCTGCAGCGCTTGTTTCTTGAGCTTGGGCAGTCAGTACCCGCCATTGTGCTACGTTGCGACAACCAAAGTGCTCTCGCCATTGCGGAGAACTCTGGTGTTTTTCATGCTCGCACAAAGCACATTGCGGTTGAGCATCACTTCGTTCGTGATCTGGTGGAGCGACGCGTGATCTCCATCATGTGGGTTGGCACTGACTTGCAGCGTGCTGATTTCTTGACGAAGGCACTTGCCCGCGGAAAGTTCCTGGTGGCCATTCGTTCTGTTGGGCTTCGCCCCGTGCGTGACAGTGGTTGTGTGTGGGATGTGCATCTGTATCTCATCTGTCTGTGTCACCCACTATGTGGTTGTACCAGTGCTGCACGCGTATGGACATGCGTACCATCGGGTCATGGGGGAGTATTGTGCTTTGTGCCGTTTCTGTACAGTTTACTGTGACCACTCGGCCGTGTCCATACTCGTGCAGATCCCTGAGGCAGGCGGCCCTGGTGACACCGGCGCGACGACAGGCGGCGGACTACCCGCTTGGAGCTGACCGATCACTGTTCCAGAGCCCCAGATGCCACCGGGACTCTTTGCCGTGTCTTATACGTCTTGCAGGCGTCTTTCGGCGGACTGGCCATGAGGCCTATTTGCATGTTTTTGAATTACATGCTCACTGTCAGTCGATGGATGCATGCATGTGACCAGTCGTAGTGTCCGTCTTTTGATTCTGTACGTCTAGGTTCAGACGGCGTAGCATTCTGACATGTGTGCGCAGAGTTACGGCCAAAACAATGGTTTTGGGCCGGTTTTAGGACAGCTCTTGGACTGCCGCGTGCGACACCCGCCGTGCGCCGCAGCAGGTATTTATGCCTTGGACCTGTCATTTGTCATTCCTCTCTGCATATGCAATATTGAAGCATTCTGACACTGTGTCTTGTGTCCCCTAGCCAAACCCTTGCCGTTGTGTGTACGACCTGTGACCGTCGTCACCGTCTGATCAGGCACTGACGCCTGGTCAGCGGCTGTGTTGCTAGGAAGCTTCTACGCACTTTCTCATGGTATCAGAGCAGTGAGACAGTTCTCACTGAGCTGCGCAACAGAGACGTAGCAGAGCAGCAGCAGTGAGAGTCACCGCTGCAGCAGAGTTTCTGGGGTCTGTTGGAGACGTCCGATCGCCGTCAACGCACTTCACCCACCACGTGAGATCGCAGCTGCAGAGGCAGCAGCAACGGCGTGTACCGCCACGCAGAGGTGTGTGGCGGCTGCAGTGCGTGCAGCCGCCCTCCCACAGTCGCAGCAGCAGAGCAGCAGCAGCAGAGGCGGCGGTAGCAGCAGCGCAGCAGCAGCGTGGCAGCAGTGGCGGCAGCAGCAGCGCAGCAGCAGCGTCGGCAGCAGCAGCACAGCAGTGGCAGTGGCGGCAGCGGCACAGCAGCAGCGGCGGCAGTCGCGGCGGCAGCAGCAGCGGCAGCAGCAGCGCAGCAGCGGCAGCAGCAGCAGTGCGCGGCGGCGGCAGCCAGCAGCAGCTGCAGCGCGCAGCAGCAGCCACAGCACGCAGCAGCAGCAGCAGCCACGCAGCCGCTGCTGCCACCGCTGCACACGACGCGACGCAGCTGCTGTTGCAGCTGACAGCACAGTTGCAGCAGCAGCTGGGCGGAAGCTGCTACGCAGGTTCCGTGGAGCTGCCGCGCGCGGACGCGAAGCGGCTCCACACGCGCGCAGAACCGTGACAAGAAAAAAAAAAACAAAAAAAGGGAGGGGACGAGCTGACGTCAGCATTGTTGACTGCTGACGTCATCAGGTCGTGCTGACGTCAGCAACCACCTGCTGACATCAGCATTACACTTAGCCAAAATTTCACCCGGAAAGTCAAAAGTTGCCAGCGTTTCAAATCTTCGAGAAACGCAGACGGTTTTGAAATCCGACAAACTTGTCCTGTCGTCCCATAGTGAGCGGCGACATGAGTTCGCCCGACGACAAGGACAAGGGACCAGGTGATCCCTCCTCCTCTTCTTCAGGGGTGTTGAGCCCTCGCTCGCAGGCCATTGCGGACCTGCGCAGCCAGCAGGAGGAGATGCGTCGTCTGCAGCGAGAGCAGACTGACGCGATCCGCACGTTGACTGAGCTTCTGCGTGCTCAGTCCACGGCTCCTTCGTGGATTTTTGAGGGAGCTGCCGGCGTTGCGGCCTCCACCCAGCACTCAGCCCAGGTGCCCGTGACAGGTGCTCCGCCTGCTTCACCTCCTGGTATGGTTTCTCCACCACCTGCGGACCTCCTTGATGACGAGCCCTTCATGCCAGGCTTCGAGGATGACTCCCAGGAGCGGGAGATTTGTCTTCTACAGGAGCGCCTCCATCAGCTGCAGACGGGTAGCCGACCTCCACCCGTGTCCCCGATACGATCGTCACCTGACTTCCCCGGTGATCACCCCCTTCCAGGAGTCTTCCCGGTCTCTCGCCCTCCTCAGCCTGCGGTTGCTCTCCCCACGGAGCGGCAGCCAAAGGACTTTGAGGCACCACCTCCACGGTACATCAGCGAGGATGGATTTGACTGCTGGGAGATCCTGTTTCAGGTGTGGGCCACTTCCGAGGGAGTGTGGCCTTACTACCACAGCCCATACCAGTCTACAGATCCAGCACAGGTGCTGACAGCAGCCCGGGCCATGCGAGGACATCTCTATGCCATGCCACGCGAGACTGTCGTCGATTTCCGCCCCTTCCTTGGCGAGGCTGGCATAGGCACCGGAGCTTATCCTCGTGGAGGCTGGGATCTGGCGTTGTCCCTACTGGCCGTAGAGACGCACGCCACGCGTGCGTCACACATTCGTGCTTTCCACTCGCTTCGTCAGGGACCAACGGAGCCTGCGGCGGATTACTGGCGACGCACCATGCGTATTTACACGCATCTGGGGACCTCAGGGGGCACACAACTGTGGGCACTTCGGACGATCATGCTCGGAGTTCGCCTGGAGTACACTGACATCTTTACATGGTACAGCGACGCTGCTCTTGAGCCTATCTCAGCCACTCTACAGCTGCTCCCTTGGGCGCATCAGCTGTTCCTCCAGGTGACATCAGCCCGCGAGGCAGCAGTAGCGCATCAGGAGACTTACCTCGCTGCAGCAGTCCTCGCATCACCTCCATCTTCCCTCCTGCAGTCACCCTCATCCACCTCCATCACGACCTCATCTTCCTCCTCCTCTTCGACCCCGTCTACACCCATGCAGACGCAGGGCGTTGCAGCAGCTGCCCAGGGGAAGAAGAAGAATAGGAAGCGCGGATCGGGTCAGCAGCAACCGTCATCCGGTGGTAGCAGTGGCCGTTCCGAGCACTGCTACAATTGTGGAGGTGCCCATCGCTACACCGACTGCCAGCAGCCACTTGACTGGGAGCGCATCACTCGTGGACTTCAGGCTACCCATGCTGCTCGCACCGCGTCCGGCACGTCGCCCGCATACTCCTCTGGACGCGCGGCGACCACAACTGCAGCTGTTCCTGCGTCCTCACCAGCGAGCAGCAGTGATCCCGACCCACGTGATCGCACCATCGCCGAGCTTCGTCATCTTCTGGCGCTTCGCTTTCAGGGAGGTGCGAGTCTGTTGTCATCGTCGAGTGGGTCACAGACTGCTTGTTTGTCCGTCCTCGTGACTCGTGATGACACGTGTGGGGGAGCACAGTCCGCATGTGATGATGTTGGGCCTGACTGCACTGACTGGATTCATGAGTCTCACCTTCGTGATGTACGTCGTTCACTGACAGCTCAGCGTCCCTCTGATGCCGAGTGTTCTATTGCTTGTTGTACAGTGACGTCCACCAGTCGTGACTCCGGTGGCACTTGGATCATCGATTCCGGTGCCACCCACCACATGACGTGTCGTCGTAGTGACTTTGTGGTACTTGGTCCTGTCACGACTGTCCGTTCTGTCCGTACAGGCTCTGGTCAGTCCTTACCGGTCCACGGCGTTGGGGTTGTATACTTTGATGGTCCGTCTTGCCCCCTGTATCTCTCTGACGTGCTATTTGTGCCTGATCTTGAGCTCAGTTTGCTGTCTGTGCGTGCCTGCACTCTGATGGGTCTCTCCGTTGAGCACACCGCTGATTCAGTGACTGTGACTGCTCTTGACACCCGTAGCACTGTCCTGCGTGATTCAGTCGTAGATGATTTGTACCGCATTGCTCTGCCCTCCTCCCCTTGATCTCCCTCCTCATCTGGTCACGTTTTTGTCACTGGTGTTCTATCCCCGGAACACCAGCGGTTGCTTCATCGACGTCTGTGTCACGTGGGCTCCGACACTGTGTCGAAGCTCATCCGGACACAGCCCGCTCTTGGCCTTGACGTGGCTTCTTTCGAGAAGCCACCCAAGACTGACTGTCTTTTTTGCGCTCAGGGAAAGATGCACCGGTGCACTTACCCAGACTCGCGTTCCCGAGCGCTGAGGCCTCTCGAGTTGGTTCACTCGGACCTGCTCGGTCCTCTCCCGGTCGAGTCCCTGTCCGATAGGGGCCGGTATGTTCTGACGCTGACTGATGACTTCACCCGGATGCGGTGGGTCTACAGTCTGCGTCAGAAGAGCGACGCCGCTCTTGCGGTTCGGCTCTGGGTCGTGATGGCTGAGCGCCAGTCTCGCCACACGCTACATACCTTTCGCTCGGATCGCGGCGGCGAGTTCCTCAGTGAGATGGACTCCTTCTTTGCTGAGCACGGCATTTTTCACCAGGTCTCCGCCCCTGCTACCCCACAGCATAACGGTGTATCTGAGCGCTGGAACCGCACCATGGAGGATGCGGTCCGCGCCATGCGGTCTGAGTGCGGTCTCCCGGAGTCCTTCGCCTTCGAGGGCTTCGCCTACATGACTTGGGTCTGGAACCGCCT
>SZWC01006200.1:72549-106182 GCA_023375785.1 Penium margaritaceum
GGGGGGGGGGGGGGGGGGGGGGGGGGGGGGGCATTAGTTGAATTCAAGCAAATCACGTTAATCGCAGTTGTGAACTAAAAGAAAGGTGACCACATGTCCTTTTCATCTGCAAGTAGTGATCTGTGTACTGTTTCTTTGTTTTGAAACTTTATGTGACTCATACATATACACCAATTGTGTTTTCAGTACATAAATATGTTAGTCTGTAAACAATAACGTATATTTGACAATTGATGGAACATAATCATTTGACATTATTCTAACTATTATCCAACTATGTTTGAAACACGATCGCATCTGTTCACTGAGAAACTAGTGATATTGCAAGTAGGTACATGCTAGTAAACGTCTAGGAAGTGAACATAAAGGAAGCGTACCGTACATAGGAAATCAAGTGTATGAAATGGGGGTGATTAACCATACCTCCCCTTGCGGAATGGGTAAAAGTGTTGTTTATCTCATGAAAAAATCAGAAAGCAGTGGGGTATGCACCATCCAAGAAAAACTTCCATGTATGATTGCAGCATTGAACCAGATCGATAGTGTCAGTTACAATGCTTGGATGCAGGAATCCAATGGATAACAACCCCAAAGCCATAGAGGAGGGAAGTCCCAATCAATGGAGACCTCCAGTCCTATGGAAATTGACTCCATCATTCAACAAGCAAAATGGCTTTGTTGGAATTGCAGGAAGCCAGTGTCAAGATAACATTGATGCTTGAGATTTCTTCGAGGGATGCAAGTTCCAAGGAAAGTAAAGAATGGCCGCACACAATCATCTCCAAAGAAATACCACTAAGCACTAACAGTCTGTTGACCGACCATCGTGCGAACCTCGCCAAAGTGAACAAAAAATCCCATGCCAAATGGTCAAGGTAATCACACCCTTGGAGATCGCTCCTGCGCACGTCATTCCTTGATGTGTACAGCTAACAAAGTCGGTGTCCCCTATCGTGGCCTCATAGCACTTCTCTTTCCCTACGCCTGAGCTGCCGTACTCTCCTGTGCCCGTTCATCGAAGCACACTAGGATAGCCTACTCTTATTTGTACTGTTGGTGTCATTCTAGTTATATAATCCATTAGATTCCTCCCCAAGGCTCGCCCTCTGGGCCACCTCCAGTTCCCCTCTCCACATTTCCTCTCAACACCCGTGCTCCCACAGTGCGTCCAGCTCCTCTCTGCTGATGTCATTTGTGCATCATCAATGCATGCACCTACAAAGAAGTTTCTCGCCATCACTTTGGTACTGCATCCACTACAACGTCAAGTTCCTCAGTTCTCAGACATCTGTGTCGCACCCATTCTACACTACTTCTGCATCCACTTCTGCTCCTTTTTCTGTCTTCATTTCTTCTCTACTTCTGCTGTACTTCTGTCCCACTCAATCGCTCGGCCACGTGACCACGCCCCTCAGTAGAAGCACTGGTAGCATTCTGACATGGTATGAGAGCACAAGTAATACACCTGGCTCAATTGTGCTCACCCCTTCTCGGCCGTACCCAATCCCAGCTCACTCTCCCTCTCTCACTCTTGCTCATTTCAAGTAGCGAAAGTCAGAAGATCCGTGGTGGCAGTGCCCATCTGATCGTAGTGTTGTGGCAGCACCTTCTCCACTTTCATTTGGTGGGTTCTGGGTGAGGTATTGCCCCTGCGACCAAAATTCCCATATCAGCAATCATTCATCAGCTCTCATTTTCACGCATCAGCCTCTCATCAGCACAAGGAGCTGGCAGATCAATCTTTGGGCTTTCTTTTTCACATCTTCCATCTCGAGCAGCCCTCTTGTGTCGCCCATTCCTCTTGCAGCGCTTCTGCTCCTTCCTCCTCCTCCAACAGCAAGTCCTCCTCCCTCATCCACCCCGGAAGCTACCAACACATCAAGTTCATCATCTGCTTCATCTTCAACATGGCCTCCACCAATACTCTCTCTGGTGTCCCTAAACTAACAGCGGAATCGGATGGCACCAGCAACTACAAGCTGGAGAGATCTTCTGTCTCACTCTTCTTTGGGACTCAGAAGGTTGAAGGAGTCACCCTGAGTTAGCTCCTCACCCTCCCTGGCACTGGAGTGGTACCACCTGTTGCTTCAGCTACCGCTGCAAGAGGAAACTCCTATGGTGGATCTGTCTACAACCCACCTTAAGGCACCTCTAGCTCCCACTACTGTATCCTCCGGGCCTACTTCTACCAATGTTGCAGCATTCGCTGTCACCCCCACTGCCTGGAATTACACCAATAGTACAATACTCATGGCCATTATGACCATTGTCATTATGACCATTTGTGACTCGTTTTACGAGTTGTCAGAATTAACCACACATAGTGAAATCATGTGGTCATGGTCAGTGACATATGCCTACTTTTCTTGGTCATTGTCCATGGTATCCACGCTGTGCCACTGTTTTTTTAAGGACTTTGTACTTGCTACTCAATAAATAGTATCTATAATCCACTGTATTCCCCTCTCACCATTTCTGACTTGTGTTGTGAGTTTTCAGTGTTGAACACACATAGTGAAATTCTTCGATCATGGTCAATGACGTATGCCTACTTTGGTTGGTCATTGTGCATGGTAGCCACACCGTGCCAATACTTGTTGAACTTCCTCGTTCTTGCTCGTCAATAACTAGTATTGCCAAAACATTGATTTCCCCCTCTGACCATTGTGCATGGTAGCCACACCTTGCCACCACTTATTGAAGGTCTTTGTACTTGCTATTTCATACCTAGTATTCCCAAACCATTGTTTCCCCCTCTCACCATTCGTGATCTGTATGATGTGTTGTCAACGTTGACCACACAGAATGAAATTCTTTCGTCGTGGTCAGTGACATATGGCTACTTTGGCTGGTCATTGTGCATGGTAGCCATACCGCGCCACTCCGTGTTGAAGATCTTTGTACTTGCTAGCCAATAATTAGTATTCACAAACCATTGATTCCCCTTTGACCATTTGTGACTTGTGTTATGAGTCGTCAACGTTGACCATCCACAATGAAATTCTTTGGTCATGGTCAGTGACATATGCCTACTTTGGTTGGTCATTGTGCATGGTAGCCACACTGTGTCACTACTCATTGAAGTTCTTTGTTATTTTTAGTGAACAACAATTTATCCAAACAATTATTCCCCTCCTGACCATTATCGGGACTCGTATTATCATTTGTCAATGTTGACCACACAGTGAAATTCTTATATCATTGTCAGTGACGTATGTGTACTTTGGCTCGTCATTGTGCATGGTAGCCACACCATGGCACTACTTATTGAAGGTCTTTGTACTTTCTAGTTGATAACTAGTATTCCCAAACCATTTTCTCCTCCTCTGACCTTTTGTGACTTGTATTATGAGTTGTCAACGTTGACCACCCATAATGAGATTTTTGGTCATGGTTAGTGACATATGCCTACTTTGATTGGTCATTGTGCACGGTAGCCATACCTTGCCACTACTTGTTAGAGGTCTTTGCACTTGCTAGTTGATACCTATCTCCCAAACCATTGTTTCCCGTCTGACCATTTGTGACTCGTATTATGAGTTGTTAACATTGACCACACATAGTGAACTTGTTTGGTCATGGTCAGTGACATATACCTACTTTGGTTGGTCATTGTGCATGGAAGCTCCACCGTGCCACTACTTATTGACGGTCTTTGTACTTTCTAGACGATAACTAGTATTCCTAAACCATTTTCTCCTCCTCTGACCATTTGTGACTCGTATTATGAGTTGTCAATGTTGACCAAAGATAGTGAAATTTGTTGATCATGGTCAGTGACATATGCCTACCTTGGTTGGTCATTGTGCAGGCTAACCACATCGTGCCACTTCTCATTGAAGGTTTTTGTACTTGAAAGTCAATAACTAGTATTCTCAAAACATTGTTCCTCCCTCTATCCATTTCTGACTTGTGTTATGAGTTTGCAGCGTTGACCACACATAGTGAAATTCTTTGGCCATGGTCACTGCCATATTCCTTCGTTGGGTGGTCAACGTGCATGGTAGCCACACCACGCCACTCTGTATTGAAGGTCTTTGTACTTAATAGTCAATATCTAGTACTCCCAAACCATTGTTTCCCCCTCTGACCATTTGTGACACGTATCATGATTTTTCACAGTTGACCGCAGATAGTGAAATTCTTAGGTCGATGTCAGTGACATAGGTCTACTGTGCTTGATCATTGTGCATGGTAGCCACACCATACCACTACGTTTTGAAGGTCTTTGTACTTGATCTCTGATAAATAGTATACCCAAACCATTGTTTCCCTCTCTGGCCTTTTGTGGCTTGTATTATGAGTTGACAATGTTGACCACCCATAGTGAAATTCTTTGGTCATGGTCAGTGACATTTGCCTTCTTCGGTTGGTCATTGTGCATGGTAGCCACACTTTGCCATTACTTATTGAAGGTCTTTGCACTTGCTAGTTGATACCTAGTATTCCCAAATCATTGTTTCCCCCTTCAACCATTTGTGACTCGTACTACGTCTTCTCAACGTAGACCACACAAAGAGAAATTATTTGGTCATGATGAGTGGCATATGCCTTATTCGGTTGGTCAATGTGAATGGTGGCCTTACCATGTCACTACTTACTGAAGGTATTTTTACTTGCTAGTCAATAACTATTATTCTGAAACTATTTTCTCTCCCTTTGACCGTTTGGGACTCGTAGTATGAGTTGTCAACGTTGACCACGTATAGTGAAATTCTCTCGTCATGGTCAGTGACATATGCCTACTTTGGTTGGTCATTGTGCATGGTAGCCAGACCATGACACTACTTATTGAAGGTCTTTGTACTTGATATTTGATAACAAGTATTCCCAAACCATTGTTTTCCCCTCTGACCATTCGTGACTCGTTTTACGAGTTGTCAGCATTAACCACACAAAGTGAAATTCTCTGGTCATGGTCAGTGACATATGCCTACTTTTCTTGGTCATTGTCCATGGTATCCATGCCATGCCACTGTTTTTTAAGGACTTCATACTTGCTAGTCAATAAATAGTATTTATAATCCACTGTTTTCCCCTCTCACCATTTGTGACTTGTATTGTGAGTTGTTAGTGTTGAACACACATAGTGAAATTCTTGAATCATGGTCAATGACATATGCCTACTTTGGTTGGTCATTGTGCATGACAGCCACACCGTGCTAATACTTATTGAACTTCCTTGCTCTTGATTTTCAATGGCTAGTATTGCCAAAACATTGCTTTCCTCTTCTGATCACTTGTGACTCATATAAAGAGTTGTCAATGTTGATCACACAGTGAAATTCGTTGGTCATGGTCAGTGACATATGCCTACTTTGGTTGATCATTGTCCATGGTAGCCACACCTTGCCACTACTTTTTTAAGGTATTTGTACTTGCTAGTTGATACATAGTATTCCCAAGCCATTCCCCCCCCTCTGACCATTTGTGACACGTATGATGTGTTGTCAACGTTGACCACACATAGTGAAATTCTTTCGTCATGGTCAGTGACATATGGCTACTTTGGCTGGTCATCGTGCATGGTAGCCATACCGCGCCACTCCGTATGAAAGATCTTTGTACTTGCTAGCCAAGATTAGTATTCACAAACCATTGATTCCCCCTTTGACCATTTGTGACTTGTATTATGAGTCGTCAACGTTGACCACCCACAATGAAATTCTTTGGTCATGGTCAGTGACATATGCATGCTTTGGTTGCTCCTTGTGCAGGGTAGCCACACGGTGCCACTATTAATTGAAGGTCTTTGTACTTGCTATTTGACAACAATTATTTCCAAACCATTGTTTCCCCTTCCGGCCATTTGTGACTTGTGTTTTGAGTTGTCAGCGTTGACCACTTATAGTCAAATTCTTTGGACATGTTTAGTAACATATGCCTATTTTGGTTGGTCATTGTGCATGCTAGCCACATTGTGTCACTAATCATTGAAGGTCTTTGTAATTGCTAGTTGATAACTAGTATTCCCAAACCATTGTTTCCTTCTCTGGCCTTTTGTGACTTGTATTATGAGTTGTCAACGTTCACCACCCATAGTGAGATTCTTATGTCATGGTCAGTGACGTATGCCTACTTTGGTTGGTCATTGTGCACAGTAGCCATACCTTGCCACTAATTATTAGAGGTCTTTGCACTTCCTATTTGATACCTAGTTCCCAAACCATTGTTTCCCGTCTGACCATTTGTGACTCATATTATGAGTGGTTAACAATGACCACACATAGTGAGCTTCTTTGGTCATGGTCAGTGACATAGACCTACTTTGGTTGGTTATTGTGAATGGTGGCTCCACTGTGCCACTAATTATTGAAGGTCTTTGTACTTTCCAGATGATAACTAGTGTTCCCGATCCATTTTCTCCTTCTCTGGCTATTTGTGACTCGTATTATGAGTTGTCAACGTTGACCACGCAAGGTGAAATTCTCTGGTCATGGTCAGTGACATATGCCTACTTTGGTTGGTCATTGTGCATGGTAGCCATGTTGTATCACAACTTATTGAAGGTTTTTGTACATGCTAGTTGATAACTAGTATTCCCAACCGAAGTTTTCCCCCTCTAATCATTTGTGACCTGTTTTATGTGCTGTCAGTTTTGACCAAACACAGTGAAATTCATTGATCATGGTCAGTGACATATGCCTACTTTGGTTGGTCATTGTGCAGGCTAACCACATCATGCCACTTCTCATTGAAGGTATCTGTACTTAAATGTCAATAACTAGTATTCTCAAACCATTGTTCCTCCCTGTGTCCATTTCTGACTCGTGTTATGAGTTTGCAGCGTTGACCACACATAGTGAAATTCTTTGGTCATTGTCAGTGACATATGCCTTCTTTGGTTGGTCAACGTGCATGGTAGCTACACCGTGCCACTCCGTATTGAAGGTCTTTGTAATTTCTAGTCAAGAACTAGTACTCCCAAACCATTTTTTCCCCCTGTGACCATTTGTGACTCGTATTATGATTTGTCAATGTTGACCACAGACAGTGAAATTCTTAGGTCAATGTCAGTGACATAGGTCTACTTTGCTTGATCATTGTGCATGGTAGCCACACCATGCCACTATGTTTTGAAGGTCTTCGTACTTGCTCTTTGATAAATAGTATACCCAAACCATTGTTTCCCTCTCTGACCTTTTGTGACTTGTATTATGATTTGACAATGTTGACCAACCATAGTGAATTTCTTTGGTCATGGTCAGTGACATTTTCCTTCTTCGATTGGTCATTGTGCATGGTAGCCACGCTTTGCCACTGCTTGATGCATGTCTTTGCACTTGTTAGTTGATACCTAGTATTCCCAAATCATTGTTTCCCCTTCCGATCATTCGTGACTCGTACTATGAGTTCTCAACGTTGACCACACATAGACAACTTATTTAGTCATGGTCAGTGAAATATGCCTACTTTGGTTGGTCAATGTCCATGGTAGCCTCACCATGTCACTACTTACTGAATGTCTTTTTACTTTCTAGTCAATAACTAGTATTCCAAACATTTTACCCCCCTCTGACCATTTGTGACTCGAATTAGGAGTTGTCAACGTTGACCACAAATAGTAAAATCTTTGGTCCTGAACAGTGACATATGCCTACTTTGGTTGGTCATTGTGTATGGTAGCTGGACCATGACACTACTTATTGAAGGTCTTTGTACTTATTGTTGGATAAGAAGGATTCCCAAACCATTGTTTCCCCCTCTGACCATTTGTGACTTGTAGTATGTGTTGTCAATGTTGACCACACATGGTGGTTTGTTCATTGTCAGTGACATATGCCTTCTTTGGTTGGTCATTGTGCATGGTAGCCAGATGGTGCCACTACTTATTATAGGTATTTGCACTTGCTAGTTGACACCTAGTATTCCCAAACCATTTTGTCCCCCTCTGATCATTTGTTACTTGTATTAGGAGTTGTCTGCGTTGACCACCCATAGTGAAACTCTCTGGTCATGGTCAGTGACACATGCCTACTTTGGTTGGTCATTGTGCATGGTAGCCACACCGTGTCACTACACATTGAAGGTCTTTGTACTTTGTAGCCAATAACTAGTATTTGTAAACAATTGCTTCTCCCTCTGACTATTTGGAACTCGTATTCTGATTTGTCCACACGGTGTCACTACTTATTACAGGTATTTGCACTTGCTAGTTGGCACCTAGTACTCCCAAATCATTGTGTCCCCCTCTGACCATTTGCTACTTGTAGTAGGGGTTGTCTGCGTTGACCACGCATAGTGAATTCATTTGGTCATGGTCAGTGACATATGACTACTTTGATTGGTCATTGTTCATGGTAGACACACCTTGCCACTACTTATTGAATGTCTTTGCACTTGCTAGTTGATACCTAGTATTCCCAAACAATTGTTTCCCCCTCTGACCATTTGTGACTCGCATTATGAGTTGTCAGTGTTCACCACACATAATGAAATTCTTTGGTCATGGTCAGTGATATAGGCCTACTTTGGTTGATCATTGTGCATGGTAGCCTCACCGTGATAGTACTTATTGAAGGTCTTTGTACTTGCTATTTGATGACTATTACTCCCAAACCGTTGTTTCCCACCCTGACCATTTGTGACTTGTATTATGAGTTATCAACACTGATCACCCATATTGAAATTCTTCGTTCATGTTCAGTGACATATGCCTTCTTTGGTTGGTCATTGTGCATGGTAGTCACACTTTACCACTACTTATTGAAGATCTTTGTACATGCTATTTGATAACTAGTATTCTCAAACAATTGTTTTCCCCTCTGACCATTTGTGACCATTTATTAGGGGTTGTCAATGTTAACCACCAATATTGAAATTTGTTGGTCATGGTCAGTGACATATGCCTAATTTGGTTCGTCATTGTGCATGGTGGTCACATGGTGCGACTACTTATTGAAGGTCTTCATACTTGCCAGTCAAAAAATAGTATTCTAAAACCATCGTTCCCCCCTCTGACCATTTTTGACTTGGATTATGAGTTGGCAACATTCACCACACATATTGAAATTCTTTGGTCATGGTCCCTGACATGTGTCTACTTTGATTGGTCATTTTGCATGGTAGGCACACCGTTCCACTACGTATTGGAGGTCTTTGTACTTGCTAGTCAATAACTAGTGTTTGCAAACCATTCTTTTCCCCTTTGACCATTTGTGACTAGTATTATGAATTATCAAAGTTGACCACCCATAGTGAAATGCTTTGGTCATGGCCAGTGCCATATGCCTACTTTGGTTGGTCATTGTGCATGGTAGCCACAATGTGCCACTACTTATTGAAGGTATTTGTATATGCTAATTGATTACCAGTATTCCTAAACCATGGTGTCACCCTCTGACCATTTGTGACTCGTATTATGAGTTGGCAATGCTGACGACACATTGTGAAATTCTTTGGTCACGGTCACTGGCATATTACTATTTTGATTGGTCATTGTGCATGGTAGCCACACCATGCCACTACTTATTGAAGGTCTTTGTACTTGGTAGACAATAACTATTATTCCTAAACCATTGTTTCCCCCTCTGACCATTTGTGACGTGTATGATGAGTTGTCAACAGTGACCATCCATAATGAAAACATTTGGTCATGGTCAGTGACATATGCCTACCTTGGTTGGTCATTGTGCGTGGTAGCCACACCGTGCCACGATGCATTGAAGGTCTTTGTACTTTCTAGTTGATAACTAGTATTCCCAAATCATTGTTTCCCTCTCTGACCAGTAGTAACTGAGATTATGAGTTAGAAATGTTGACCATACATAGTGAAATTCATTGGTCATGGTCAATAACACATGCCTACTTTGGTTGGACATTTTGCATGGTAGCCACACCGTACTTTTAATTCTCCTCTGTACATATTTGCGACACCGTTGTGTCCATGAGTGTGCAGGGCATGCTGACTCAGAGAGTGGAGGTGACGCACACTGAGTGTGTGCGCCACCGGCGAGCGAGCAAACCATGCTTCCACACAAGCTCTCCTGTGCTCGTCTTCCTCCTGCTTAAGCATTGCTCCAGCTTCATGAGGCCGCCCGGACTAACGCTCTGCTTACCTAGTTTAGTCTCTGATTCTTGTCATGACATATGATGCTACTTCTGGAACTGGATCTAGAATAGTTTCAAACATGGAAAGGGGGCATCGCAGACAGGTATAGGCCATGCTCAAACTTAAACTCGGCCTAGAGCCAAATTAGGGACTGTGCAAAGCATTTTGCACGCATGATTTGTGAGCGCCGGCAAGCTTCGCTTGCCAGCCGATGGGTGAGCTCGTCTAGCCAGACTCACCCGCTAGGACTCTTGCTTGCTCGTACCAGGGACATGTACTTTTTTACGGTTCCCGCGATCCATGGCTGCGCTTATCCAATCCTATTGACCACATACGTGGACCAAATGTCATGAAACAAGTGAGCTTGTGGTCAACGTTGAAATTTTACAAGATAAGTCACAATTGGTCAGTGGTGAAACAATGGTGTGGGAACACTTGTGATTGAGTATCAAGTACAAAGACCTTCAATAAGTATTGACACGGTGTGTCTACCATGTACAATGACCTGCCAAATTTGACATTTGTCATTGACCATGACCAAAGAATTTCTCTATGGGTGGACAACGTCGACAACTTACAATACAAGTCACAAATGGTCAGAGGAGGAAACAAAGGTTTGATAATACCAGTTATTGACTAGCAGGTACAAAGACCGTAAACAAGTAGTGGCATGGTGTGGCTGCCATGCACAATGACCAACCAATACAGGCATATGTCACCGACCATGACCAGATAATTTCACTATGTGTGGTCAACGGTGACAACTCATAAAACAAGTCACAAATGGTCAGGTAGGAAAACAATGGTTTGGGAATACTAGTTATTAACTAGCAAGTACAAAGACCTTGAGTAAGTAGTGGCACGGTGTGTCTACCATGCACAATGACCGAAAAACGTAGGCATATGTGACTGACCATGACCTAAGAATTACACTATGCGTGGTCAATGTTGACACCTCATACTACGAGTCACAAATGGTCAGAGGGGGAAACAACGGTTATAAAAAACAAATAATGGACTAGCAAGTACAAAGAATTTCAATAAGTAGTGGCACGGTGTGGCTACCATGCACAATGACCAGCCAAAGCAGGCAAATGTCACTGAACATGACCAAATAATTTTTCTATGTTTGGTCGACGTTGCCAACACATAATACGCTTCAAAAATGCTCAGAGGGAGAAAAAATTGTTTGAAAGTACTAGTTATCGACTAGCAAGTACAAGGACCTTCAATAAGTGGTGGCTCAGTGTGGCTACCATGCACAATGACCAACCAAAGTAGCCATATGACACTGACCATGACCAAAGAAGTTAAATGTACATTGTCAACGTTGACAACTCATAACAAGGGTCACAAAAGGTCAGAAGGACAAACAATAGTTTGGGAATACTAGTCATTGACTAGCAATTACAAAGACTCTCAAGAAGTAGTGGCACGGTGTGGCTACCATGGACAACGACCAACCAAATCAGGCATATGTCACTAGCCATGACCAAGGAATTTCACTTTGTGTGGTCAACACTGACAACTCATTATGCGAGTCACAAACGGTCAAAGGGGGAAACAATGGTCTGGAAATACTAGTTTTTGAATTGCAATTACAAAGACCTTCAATATATAGTGGCACGGTGTGGCTACCATGCACAATGACCAACCAAAGCAGGCATCTGTCAGTGACCATGACCAAATACTTCCACTATGTATGATCAATGTTCATAACTCAAAATAAAATCAGAAAATGGGCATAGTGAGAAAGAACGGTTTGGGAATACTAGGTTTTAACTACCGAGTACAAGGACCTTAAATAAGTAGTTGCACAGTGTGGCTATAATGCACAATGACCAACCAAAGTTGACATATGTCACTGACCATGACCAAAGAATTTCACTATGTGTGGTCAACGCTGTCAACTCATAATACAAGTCAAAAATGGTCAGAGAGGGAAACAATGGTTTGGGAATACTAGTTATCGACTAGCAAGTAGAAATTCCATGAATATGTAGTGGCGCGGTGTGGCTACCATGCACAATAATTAACCAAAGTAGGTATATGTCACTGACCATGACCAAAGAATTTCACTATGGGTGGTCAACTTTGACAACTCATAACATGAGTCACAAATGGCCAGAGGGGGAAGCAATGGTTTGGGAATACTGGTTACAGACTAGCAAGTACAAAGAACTTCAATAAATAATGGCACTGTGTGGCTACTATGCACAATGACCAACCAAATTAGGCATATGTCACTGACCATGACTGAAGAATTTCACTGTGTGGTTAACATTGCCAACTCATAAAACGAGTCACAAATTGTCAGAGTGGGAAAAAATGGTCTGGGAATACTAGTTATTAGCTAGCATGTATAAAGACCTTCAACAAGTAGTGGCGTGGTGTACCTACCATGCAGAATGACCAACCAAAGTAGGCATATGTCACTGATCATGACCAACGAAATTCACTATGTGTGGTAAACATTAACAACATATAATACAAGTCACAAATGTTCAGAGGGGGAAAAAATGGTTTGGGAATACTAGTTTTTGACTAGCATGTACAAAGACCTTCAACAAGTAGTGGCACGATGTGGCTATCATGCACAATGACCAACCAAAGTAAACATTTGTCACTGACCATGACCAAAGATTTTCACCATGTTTGGTCAATGTTTACAACTCATAATACAAGTCACAAATGGTCAGAGGGGGAAACACTGTTTTGGGAATACTGGATATCAAATAGCAGGTAAAGTTATATCCTATACATACTGGCACGGTGTGGCTACCATTCACAGTAAGCAACCAAAAGAGTGATGTGTCACTGACCATGACCAGACAATTTCACTATGTGTGGTGAATGTTGACAACTCATAATACGAGTCACAAATGGTTAGAGGGGAAACCAATGATTTGGGAATACTACATATTGACTAGAAAGTTCAAATCCCTCCAATAAGTAGTGGCGCAGTGTTGCTATCATGCATAATGACCAACCAGAATAGGCATATGTCACTGACCATGACCAAAGAAATTCACTATGTGTGGTCAACATAAACAACTCATAATATGACTCACAAATGGTCAAAGGGGGAAAGGATGGGAATGAAATACTAGTTATAGACTAGCAAGTACAAAGACCATCCATAAGTAGTGGCACGGTGTGGCTACAATGCTCAACAACCAACCAAAGTAGTCATATGTCACTGACAATTACCAAAGAATTTCACTATGTGTGGTCAACGTTAACAACTCATAATATGAGTCACAAATCGTCAGAGGGGGAAAAAAGGTTTTGGAATACTAGTCATGGACTAGCAAGTACAAAGATCTTGAATATGTAGTGGCATGGTGTGGCGACCATGCACAATGACCAGTCAAAGTAGGCATATGTCGGTGATCATGACTAATCTGTACAACTCCGTACAACTTTGCACAACTCCGTAGAACTCCGTACGACTCCGTTCAACTATGTACAGATTGCTACACATCCGTACAAATCTGTATAGCTCCCTACAACTCCGTACAACTCCGTACAGCAATGTAAAAATCATTAGAACTCCGCACAACTCTCTTCAACTCCGTACAACTTTATACAACTCTGTACACCTCCGTACAGCTCCCTACAACTCTGTACAACTCCATACAAGTGCGCACACCTCCATACAAATCCATACAACGTTTCTACAACTTGCTACACATCTGTACAACTCCATACAGTTCCGTACAGATCCGTACAACTCTGTCCAACTCCGTACAACTCCGTACAATCTCCTACAATTCCCTACAACACCCTATGACTGCGTCCGACTCCGTACAACTCCTTAAAACTTCGTACAACTCTGTACTACTCCTTACAACACCAAAAAAATCCATGCGACTCTGTAAAACTCCGTACAGCTCCGTACAACATTGTACAACTCCGTACAACTCCGTACATTTCCGTACAAATAACTAAAATTCCGTACAACTCCGTACAGCTCCGTACAACTCCATACAACTCTGTAAAACTCGCTAGAACTATGTACAACTCTCTACAACTCCGTACGAATCTGTTCAACTCCATACAACTCCTTACAACTTTGTACATCTCTGTACAATTCTGTACAACTCCGTACAACTCCGTACAACTCAGTCCAACTCCGTACAACTCCGTAGAACTCCGTCACACTCTGTACAACCTGCTACAACTTGCTACAGCCCTATACAGCTTCATACAACACTGTAAATTTTTGTACAGCTCCATACAACTCTGTACAAATTGCTTCACCTCCGTACAACTCCGTACAACTCCGTACAACTCTGTACAAATCCATAAAGCTCCATACAACTCCGCGCATCTCGATACAACTGCGTACAACTCCATACTACTCTATGCAATGTTTCTACAACTTGCTACAAATCAGTACAAATCAGAACAACTCCCTAAAACTCCGTAAAATTCAGTATACCTCCGTACAACTCGCTGCAAATCCCTACAATTTGCTACAACTCCGCACAACTCCGTACAACTCCATAGAATTCCGTACTCCACCGTACAGCTCCATCCAGCTCTGTACAACTCAGTACAACCCCGTACCACTCCGTACAACTCCGTGCAAATCATTACAACTCCATACAGACTCGTACAAATCCGTACAGCTCTATACAACTCTGTACAAATTTGTACAACTCCATGAACCATGTACAACTCAGTACAACATTGTACAACTCTGTACAAATCACTACAACTCCGTACAACTCCGTACAACTCTGTACAACTTCGTAAAACTCCATACATCTCTGTACAACTACGAACAAACTCCGTGCCACTACTTATTGAACGCCACCGCGCCACTACTTATTTAAGGTCTTTGTACTGGCTAGACGATAACTAGTATTCCTAAACCATTGTCTCCTCCTCTGACCATTTGTGACTCGTATTATGAGTTGTCAACGTTGACCACCCATGGTGAAATTCTCTGGTCATAGTCAGTGACATATGCCTACTTTGGTTGGTCATTGTGTATGGTAGCCACACTGTGTCACTACTTATTGAAGGTTTTTGTACATGCTAGTTGATGAATAACATTCCCAATCCATTGTTTCCCACTCTGTTTATTTGTGACCGTATAATGGGTTGTCAACGTTGACCACTTATGGTGAAATTCGTTGGTCATGGTCAGTGACATATGCCTACTTTGGTCGGTCATTGTGCATGCTAACCGCATCATGCCACTTCTCATTGAAGGTCTTTGTACTTGCCAGTCAATAACCAGTACTCTCAAATCATTGTTCCTCCCCCTGTCCATTTTTGACTCTTATTATGAGTTGGCAGCATTGACCACACATAGTGAAATTCTTTGGTCATGGTCAGTGAAATATGCCTACTTTGGATGGTCAATGTGTTCATGGTAGCCACATGGTGCCACTCCGTATTGAAGGTCTTTGTATTAGCTAGTCAATAACTAGTGCTCCCAAACCATTGTTCCCCCCTCTGACCATTTGTGACTTGTACTATGATGTGCCAACACTGACCACACATTGTGCATTGTAGCCACACCATGCCACTATGTTTTCAAGGTCTTTGCACTTGCTAGTTGATACATAGTATTCCAAAATCATTGTTTCCCCCTACGACCATTTGTGGCTCGTTTTATGAATTCTCAATGTTGACCACACGTTGTGAAATTCAGTGACATGTGCCTACTTTGGTTGGTCAATGTGCATGGTAGCCTCACCATGTCACAAATTTTTGAAGTTTTTTTTTACATGCTAGTTGGTAACTATTATTTTGAAACCATCTTCACCTCCTTTGACCATTTGGGACTCGTATTATGAGTTGTCAACGTTGACCACACATAGTGAAATTCTTGGGTCATGGTCAGTGACATAAGCCTACTATGGTTGGTCATTGTGCATGCTACCCACAACATGACACTACTTATTGAAGGTCTTTGTACTTGCAACTTGATTACTAGTATTCCCAAAGCATTGTTTCCCCCTCTGACCATTTGTGACTTGCATTATGAGTTGCCAACGTTGACCACCCATAGTGAAATTCTCTGGTGATAGTCAGTGATATTTGCCTACTTTGGTTGGTCATTGTGCATGGTAGCCACACTTTTCCAGTATTTATTGAATTTCTTTGCCCTGCTAGTTAATACCTAGTATTCCAAAATCATAGTTTCCCCCTCCGACCATTTGTGGCTCGTATTACGAGTTCTCAACGTTCACCACACATGGTGAAATTCTTTGGTCATGGTCAGTGACATATGCCTACTTTGGTTGGTCAATGTGCATGGTAGCCTCGCCATGTCACTGATTGTTTAAGGTCTTTTTACTTGCTAGTCAGTAACTTTTATTCTGAAACCATTGTCTCCTCCTTTGACCATTTGTGACTCGTATTACAAGTTGTCAACGTTGACCACACATAGTGAATTTATTGGGTCATGGTCAGTGACATAAGCCTACTTTGGTTGGTCATTGTGCATGGTAGCCACGCCATGCCACTACTTATTGAAGGTCTTTGTAGTTGCTATTTGATAACTAGTATTCTTAAACCATAGTTTCCCCCTCGGAATAGTTGTGGTATGTATTATGAGTTGCCAACGTTGAACACACATAGAAAAACTATTTGTCCATGGTCAGTGACATATGCCTTCTTTGCTTGGTCATTGTGCATGGTAGCCACACGGTGCCACTGCATATTTGAGGTCTTTACACTTTCTAGTTGATACCTAGTATTTCTAAACTATTGTGTCACCCTCTGACCACTTGTGACTCGTATTTTGAGTTGTCTGTGTTGACCATCCATAGTGAAATTCTTGGCCATGGTCAATGACATATGCCTACTTTGGTTCGTCATTGTGCATGGTAGCCACACCGTGTCACTACACATTGAAGGTCTTTGTACTTTGTAGTCAATAACTAGTATTCGTAAACCATTACTTCCCCCTCCGACTATTTGGAACTCGTATTCTGATTTTTCCACGTTGACCACACATAATGAAATTCTTCGGTCGTGGTCAGTGACATATGCCTACTTTGGTTGGTCATTTTGCATGGTAGACACACCTTGCCACTACTTATGGAATTTCTTTGCACTTGCTAGTTGATACCTAGTATTGCCAAACCATTGTTTCCCCCTCTGACCATTGGTCACTCGCATTATGAGTGGTCAATGTTGAGCAGATGTCATGAAATTCTTTGGTCATGGTTAGTGATATATGCCTAATTTGGTTGGTCATTTTGCATGGTAGCCTTACCATGACACTACTTATTGAAGATACATGCTAGTTGATAACTAGTATTCTTCAACCATTGTTTTCCCCTCTGACCATTTGTGACGGGTGTTATGGGTTGTCAACGTTGACCACACATAGTGAAATTTGTTTGTCATGGTCAGTGACATATGCCTAAATTGGTTGGTCATTGTGCATGGTGGCTACATCGTGCCACCACTTATTGAAGGTGTTTGTACTTTCCAGTTGACAAATAGTATTCTTAAACCATTGGTCCCCCCTCTGACCATTTTTGACTCATGTTACGAGTTGGCAACGTTGACCACACATAGGGAAATTCTGTGGTGATGATCCATGACATATGTCTACTTTGGTTGGTCATTGTGCATGGTAGCCACACCGTGCCACTGCGTATTGAAGGTCTCTGTAATTGCTAGTCAATAACTAATATTTGCAAACCATTCTTCCCCCCTCCAACCATTTGTGACATGCGCCCTAGTTGCGCCCTAGTTGTGTCCTAGTTGCACCATTATTGCACCCTACTTGCGCCTAGTTGCAGCATAGTTGTGCCCTAGTTGTACGGAGTTGTACAAAGCTATACAGAACTGTACGGAGTTGTATAGAGTTGTATAGAGTTGTAGGGAGTTGTATAGATGTGTACAGAGTTTTACGGAGTTGTACGGAGTTGTAGAGAGTTGTACGGAGTCACAGTGATTTGTATAGACTTGTACGCAGTCGGACAAAGTTGTACTGGGTTTTATGGAGTTGTACGGAGTTGTACGGAGTTGTACGGAATTGCACACAGTTGTAGCAAGTCGTACAGAGTTGTACGGAGTTGTATGGAGTTTTACAGAGCTGTACGGAGTTGTACAACTCTGTACAACTATGTAAGGAATAGTACGGAGTTGTAAAGAGTTGTAATAAGTAGTACAGAGTTGTAGGGCATTGTACGGAGTTGTATAGAGCTTTATGGAGTTGTACGGAGTTTTACCGAGCTGTACGGAGTCGGAGGGTTGAAGAGAGTTGTAGGGGGTTGTATGGAGATTTACAAAGCTCTACGGAGTTGGACAGAGTTGTACGGAGCTGTACGGATTTGTACGGATTTGTAGCAAAACATAGAAACATTTTAGGAGTTTTATGGAGATGTGCAGAGTTTTATGGCATTGAACGGAGTTGTCAGGGCCTCTACAGAGCTGTATGGATTTTTACGAATTTGTACGGAGCTGTACGGAGCTTTATGGAGTTGTACGAAGTTGTACGGAGTTGTAGTAATCTTTACAGAGTTGTACAAAGTTGTACAGAGCTGTATTGGGTTGTACTGAGTTACATGAAGTTATACACATTTGTACAACATTGTATAGAGTTAAAAGAGTTGTACGGACTTGTATGGAGTTGTACATAGTTGTAGCAATTTGTAAGAAATTTTACGGAGATGTGAGGAGTTGTACAGAGTTGTACAGAGTTCTACGGAGTTTTACGAAGTCGTACGGAGTCGTAGGGAGTTGTAGGGAGTTGTAGGGAGTTGTACAGAGACTTTTGGAGTTCTACGGAGTTGTACCGAGCTATACAGAGTTGTACGGAGCTGTACGGATTTGTAGCAAGTTGTAGAAACATGGTACCGTGTGGTATGGAGTTTTACGGAGTTGTATGGAGATGTGCGGAGGTATATCGAGCTGTACAGAGTTGTACGGAGTTGTATGGAGTTGCACAGATTTGTACGGAGGTGAAGCGATCTGTACAGAAAACTATGGAGTTGTTCAGAGATGTACGGAGTTGAACAGAGTTGTATGGAATTGTACAGGGTTGTAGCAAGTTGTAGCAAGTTGTACGGAGTTAGACAGAGTTGTACAGAGTTGTACGGAGTTGTACGGAGTTGGACGGAGGTGTACGGAGTTGTACAGAGTTGTACGGAGTTGTACGGAGTTGTATAGAGTTGCAGACAGTTGTGCGGAGTTACTGGGAGTTGTATGGAGTAGTACGGAGAAGTACGGAGTTGTACAGAGTCGTACGGAGTTCTACATAGTTATACGGAGTTGTACGGAGTTGTACAGAGCTGTATGGAATTGTAGTGATTTTTACATAGATTTATAGACTTGTACGGAGTTCTACGGATTTTTACGGAGTGGTACGGTGTTTCAAGGAGTTGTATGGAGTTGTACGGTATTGCAAGGAATAGTACGGAATTGTACGGAGTTGTATGAATTTGTATGGAGATGTACGGAGTCGTACGGAATCGTATGGAGTTGTAGGGACTGGTAGGGGGTTTTACGGAGTTGTACGGAGTTGGACAGAGTTATACGGACTTGTACGGAATTGTATGGAGTTGTACGGATATGCAGCAAGTTGTAGGAAGATTTTACAGAGTTTCATGGAGGTGTTTGGAGTTGTATGGAGTTGTACAGAGTTGTAGGGAGCTGTACGGAGGTATACAGAATTGCACAAAGTTTTATGGAGTTGTACACAGTTGTTTGGAGTTCTAGCGATTTGTACAGAGCTGTACAGGGTTGCACAAAGTTGTACATAGCTGTACAAAGTTGTAAAAATGTATAGCAATTTGTACGGAGTTTTAAGGAGTTTTAGGGAGTTGTACAGACTTGTACAGAGTTGTATGGAGTTGTATAGAGTTGTACGGAGTTGTATAGAGTATTATGGAGTTGTACAGAGTTGTACACAGTTGTAGCGAGTTGTAGCAAGTTTTACGGTGTTGTACACAATTGTACGGAGTTGTAAAGACTTGTACGGAGTTGTAAGGAGTTGTACGGAGCTGGACGGAATCGTACGGAGTTGGGCACTAGATACGTCCTAGTTTCACCCTAGTTGCGCCCTAGTTGTGCCCTAGTTGCACCCTACTTGTGACATAATTGCGCCATAGTTTCACCCTCCTTGCGCCCTAGTTACGTGGTACTTGCGCCCTAGTTACACCCTAGTTGCACCTCAGTTGGGCACTAGCTACGCCCTAGTTGTGCCCTAGTCATGCCCTAGTTGTACCCTACTTGCCTCCTACTTGCGCCCTACTTGCGCCCTAGTTGGGCCCTAGTTGCACCCCACTTGTGACCTACTTGTGCCCTTCTTATACCCTAGTTGCACCCTAGTTGTGCTCTAGTTGCGCCCTACTTGCACCATACTTACGCCCTACTTGCATCTACTTGCGCCCTAGTTACATCCTAGTTACATCCTAGTTGCGCTGTACTTATGCCCTACTTGCGCCCTACTTGCGTTCTAGTTGCGCCCTAGTTGCACCATAGTTACGCCCTACTTGTGTCCTACTTGGGCCCTAGTTGCATCCTAGTTGCACCCTAGTTGCACTCTAGTTGCATCCTACTTGCGTCCTAGTTACATCCTACTTGCGCCCTAGTTGCGCCCTAGTTGCTCCTCAATTGGGCACTAGCTACGCCCTCGTTGCGCCCTAGTTGCACCCTAGTTGCATCATAGTTACGTCATGCTTACGCCCTACCTGCGTCCTAGTTGCACCCTACTTGCACCTTAGTTGTGCCATATTTGTGCCCTAGTTTTGTCCTAGTTGTGCCCTAGTTACGCCCTAGCCGCGCCTCAGTTGAGCCTCAGCTACACTCGAGTTGTGACCTAGTTGCGCCCTAGTTGCAACCTAGTTGCACCCTACTTGTGTCCTATTTGCACCCTACTTGCGTCCTACTTGCGCCCTAGTTGCGCCCTAGTTGCAAGTCATTTGGACCGTAGCAATGTCCTAGTTGTATCCTAGTTGCACCTTTGTTGCGCCCTAGTGGCGCCATAGTTACGCCATAGTTGCGCCCTAGTTGCTCCCTAGTTGCGCCATAATTGTGCCCTAGTTGCGCCCTTGTTGCGCCCTAGTTGCGCCCTAGTTGCACCCTAGTTGCACCCCAGTTGCACTCTACTTACGCCCTAGTTGCTCCATAGTTGCGTCGTACTTGCGCCCTTCTTGCGCCCTACTTGCGCCATGGTTGCGCCCTAGTTGCGCCCTAGTTGCGCCCTACTTGCGCCCCAGTCTCTGAACATGACCAACGAATTTCACTATGTGGTCAACGTTGACAACTCATAATACGAGTCACAAGTGGTCATAGGGGAGAACAATGGTTTGGGTATAATAGTCATCAAGTAGCAAGTACAAAGAACATAAATAAGTATTGGCACAGCAAGGCTACCATGTACAATGACCAACCAAAGTAGGCATATGTCACTGACCATGACCAAAGAAGTTCACCATGTGTTGTCAACGTTGACAACTCATAATACGAGTCACAAATCATCAGAGGGGAGAACAATGGTTTGGGAATATTAGGTATCAACTAGCAAGTACAAAGACCTTCAATAAGTAGTGCCAAGATGTGGCTACCATGCACAATGACCAACCAAGTAGGCATATGTCACTGACCATGACCAAAGAATTTCACCATGGGTGGTCAACATTGACAACTCATGATACAAGTCACAAACATTTAGAGGGGGAAACAATGGAATGGGAATACTAGTTATCAAATAGCAAGTACAAATACCTTCAATAAGTAGTGGCATGGTGTGGATACCATGCACAAGGACCAACCAAAATAGACTTATGTCACTGAACATAACCCAAGAATTTCAATATGTGTGATCAGCGGTGAAAATCATAATACGAGTCACAATTGGTCAGATGGGAAAACAATGGTCTAGGATTACTAGTTATCAACTTCCAAGTACAAAGACCTTCAATGAGTAGTGGCACGTTGTGGCTACCATGCACAATGTCCAACCAAATTAGGCATATGTCACAGAGCATGACCAAAGAATTTCACTATGTGTGTTCAACGTTGACAACTCGTGATACGAGTCACAATGGTCAGAGGCGGAAACAATGCTTTGGGAATACTATTCATCAAATAGCAAGTAGAAAGACCTTCAATAAGTTGTGGCACCTTGTGAATACCATTCACAATGACCAACCAAAGTGGGCATCTGTTACCAACCGTGCCCAAAGAAGTTAACCATGTGTGGTCAACGTTGAAAACTCATTATATGGTTTAAACTGGTCAAAGGGGGAATCAATGGTCTGGAATACTACTCATTGACTATCAAGTACAAAGAACTTCCATACGTAGCGGTACGGTGTGGCTACCGTGCACAATGACCAACCAAATAGGCATATATCATTGACCATGACCAAAGAATTTCAGTATGTGTGGTCAATGTTGACAATTCATAATATAAGTCACCAATGGTCAGATGGGGGAACAATGTTTTGGGAATACTAGCTATTGAGTAGCAAGTACAAAGACCTTCAATAAGTATTGGCACGGTGTGGCTACCATGCACAATGACCAACCATGGTAGGCATTTGTCACTCACTATGACCAAAGAATTTCACTAAGGGTGGACAGCATTGACAACTTATATCACGAGTCACAAATGGTCAGAGGAGGAAACCAAGGTCTGATAAAACCATTTATAAAGTAGCAGGTATAAAGGCATTCCATAAGTAGTGGCATGGTGTGTCTACCATGAACAATGACCGACCAACGTAGGCATATGTCACTGACCATGACCTAAGAATTTCACTATGTCAATTTCGACAACTCATGATACGAGTCACAAATTGTCAGAGGGGAAAACAATGCTTTTGAAGTACAAATCATTGACTAGCAAGTACAAAGAAATTCAATAAGAAGTGGCACGGTGTGGCTACTATGCAGAATGACCAACCAAAGGAAGCATATGTCACTGAACATGAGCAATTGATTTCACTATGTGTGGTCAACGTTGCTAAATCATAATACAAGTCAAGAATGGTCAGAAGGAAAAATAATGGTTTGAGAATAATAGCTATCAACTATCAAGTAAAAAGATCTTTAATAAGTGGTGGCACAGTGTGGCTACCATGCACAATGATCCACCAAAGTAGGCATATGTAACTGAACATGACCAAAGAATTTAACCGTATGTTGACATAGTTGAGGACTCATAATACGGATCACAAATGGTCAGAAGGGGAAACAATGGTTTAGGAATACTAGTTATTGACTAGCAAGTACAAATACATCCAATGATTAGTGGAAAGGTGTAGCTACCATGCACAATGACCAACCAAAGTAGGCATATGTCACTAGTCATGACCAAAGAATTTCACTATGTGTGGTCAACGTTGAGAACTCATAGAACGAGTCACAAACGGTCGAAGGGGGAAGCAATGGTTTGAAAATACTAGTTTTCAACTAGCAAGTTTGTACATGATTGTTGATAACTAGTATTCCTAAATCATGGTTTCCCCCTCTGACCTTTTGTGACTCGTATTATGAGGTAGCAACGCTGACGACACAAAGTGAAATTCTTTGGTCATGGTCTCTGGCATATGCCTACTTTGGTTGGTCATTGTGCATGGTAGCCACACCGTGCCACTACTTATTGAAGTTCTTTGTACTTTGTATGCAATAACTAGTATTCCTATACCGTTGTTTCCCTCTCTGACCATTTTTTACTTGTATTATGAGTTGTCAACGGTGGCCACCCACAGTGAAATTCTTTGGTCATGGACAGTGACATATGCCTACTTTGGTTCGTCATTGTGCATTGTAGCCACACCGTGCCACAACTTATTGAAGGTCTTTGTACTTTCTAGTCAATAACTAATATTACCAAATCATTGTTTTCCCCTTGGAACATTTGTGACTTAAAATATGATTTGTCAACGTTGACCACATAGTGAAATTCATTGGTCATGGTCAGTGACATATGCCTATTTTGGTTTATCATTATGCATGGTAGCCACACTGTACCACTACTTATTGAATTTATTTCTACATATTAGTTAGAAACTAGTATTCCCATACCACTATTTCCCCCTCTAACCATTTGTGACTTGTATCTTGAGCTGTCAACACTGACCACACATTGTGAAATTCTTTCGTCATGGTATGTGACATATGCCTATTCTGGTTGGTCATTGTGCATAGTAGCCACACCGTGTCACTACTTATTCAAGGTCTTTGTACTTGCTAGTTGATAACAAGTATGCCCAAACTATTGTTCCCCCATCTGACCATTTGTGAATTGTATTATGATGAGTTGTCAACGTTGACCACACTTTGTACAATTATTTGATCATGGTCAGTGACATATGCCTACTTTGGTTGGTCATTGTGCATGGCAGCCATACCGTGCCACTATGTATTCAAGGTCTTTGTACTTTTTAGTCAACAACTATTCCAAAACCATCGTTTCCCCCTCTGACCATTTGTGAATATTGTTATGAGTTGTCAATGTTTACCACACAAAGTGAAATTCCTTGGTCATGTCCAGTGACATGTGCCTACTTTGATTGGTCATTGTGCATGGTAGCCACACCATGCTACTACTTATCGAAGGTCTTTGTACTTGCCAGCCAATAACTAGTACTCCCAAAGAATTGTTTCCCCCTCTGACCATTTGTAGCTTAAATTATGAGTTGTCAAAGGTGACCACCCATAGTGAAATTCTTTGGTCATGGTTGGTGAACTATGGCAACTTTGGTTGGTCATTGTGCATGTTCGCCACACCGTGCTACTACTTACTAAAGGTCTTTGTACTTGCTAGCCAATAACTAGTATTTCCATCCCAATGTTCCCTCCTCTGACCATCTGTAAATTGTATCATCAGTTGTCCATGTTGACCATACATAGTGAAGTTTTTGGGTCATGGTCAGTGACATATGCCTACTTTGGTTGGTCATTTTGCATGGTAGCCATACCGTGCCACTACGTATTGAAGGTATGTGTACTTGCTAGTTGATAACTAGTATTCCAAAACCATTGTTTCTGCCTCTTACCATTTGTGAATCTTGTTATGAATTGTCAATGTTGACCACACATAGTGAAATTGTTTGGTCATGTTCAGTGACACATGCCTACTTTGGTTGGTTGGTTGGTCATTGTGCATGGTAGCCACACTGTGCCACTACTTGTTGAAGGTCTTTGTACTTTCTAGTCGATAACTACCACTCCCAAACCATTATTGCCCCCCTCTGACCATTTGTGACTCGTATTAAGAGTTGTCAATGTTGACCACACATAGTGAAATTCTTCGGTCATGGTCAATGATGTATGCCTACTTTGGTTGTTCATTGTGCATGGTAGCCCCACCGTGCTACTACTTATTAAAGTTATTTGTACTTGCTAGTCAATAAATAATGTTCTTAAACCAATGTTTCCCCCTCTGACCATTTGTGACTCTTATCACGAGTTGTCAATGCTCACCACACATATGAAAATCTTTGGTCATGGTTTATGATATATGCTTGCTTTGGTTGGTCATTCTAAAAGGTAGCCAAACCATTCCACTACTTATTGAAGTTCTTTTTACTTCCTAGTCAATAAGTTGTATTCCCAAACCATCGTTTCTCCTTCTGACCATTTGGGAATTTTATTATGAATTGTGAATGTTGACCACACATAGTGAAATCCCTTGTTCATGGACAATGACATATGCCTACTTTGGTTGGTCATTGTGCATGGTAGCCACACCATGTCACTACTTATTGAAGGTCTTTGTTCTTGCTAGTCATTAAGTAGTATTCCCAGACCATTGTTTTCCCCTATGACCAGTTGTAACCCGTATAATGTGTTTTCAACATTGACCACACATAGTTAACTTCTTTGGTCATGGTCAGTGAAATATTCCTGATTTGGTTGGTTATTGTGCATGGTAGCCACAATTTGACACTACTTATTGAAGGTCTTTGTACTTGCTATTTGATAACTAGTATTCCAATATCATTGATTCTGCCTCGGATGATTTGTGACTTGTACTACGAGTTGTCAACGTTGCACACATAGTGAAATTCTTTGGTCATGGTCAGTAGCATATGCCTACTTTGGTTGGTCATTGTGCATGGTAGCCACAACGTGCCACTACTCATTAAGGGTCTTTTTACTTGGTAGTTGATAACTAGTAATCCCTTGCCATATTTTTCCCCTCTGACCATTTTTTACTCGTACTATGATTTGTCACCGTTGATCACGCATAGTTTAATTCTTAGGTCATGGTCAGTCACATGTGTCTACTTTGGTTTGTTATTTTGCATGGTAGCCACACCATGCCACTAGTTATTGAAGTTCTTTGTACTTGCTATTTGATAACTAGTATTCCCAATCCATTGTTTCCCCCTCTAACCTTTTGTGACTTTTATCATGACGTTGACCTAGCATAATCAAATTCTTTGGTCATGGTCGGTGACATATGCCTACTTGGTTGTTCATTGTGCATTGTAGCCACAACTTGCCACTACATATTGAAGTTCTTTGTACTTGGTAGTTGATACCTAATTTTCCCAAAAAATTGTTCCCCCCTCTCAAAATTTGTGACTCGTATGATGAGTTGTCCACGTTGACCACACATAGTGAAATTCTTTCTTCATGGTCAGTGACATATGCCTACTTTGGTTGGTCATTGTACATTGTGCAACAAGGGCGCAACTAGGAAACAACCAGGGCGTAACTAATCCAACTGAGGTGCAACTAGGGCACAAGTAGGGCGCAACTAGGGTGCACATAGGGCGCAAGTAGGGCGCAACTAAGACGCAAGTAAAGCGCATGTATGGTGCAAGTAGGAAGCAACTAGGGCACAACTAGGACGCAACTTGAGCGTAGCTAGTGTTCAACTGAGGCGTAACTAGGACGTAACTAGGGAACAACCAGAACAAAACTAAGACGCAAATACGGCACAACTAGGGCACAAGTATGGTACAACTAGGACGCAGGTAGGACGTAAGCATGACAAACCTTTGATGCAACTAGGGCACAACTATGGCTCAACTAGGGAAAATCTAGTGCCCAACTGAGGAGCAACTAACTAGGGCGCAAGTAGGGCGTAACTAGGATGCAAGTAGGAAGTAACTAGGGTGCAACTAGGCCATAACTTGGATGCAACTAGGGCCCAAGTAGGACGCAAGTAGTGCGTAACTAGGGTGCAACTAGGGTGCAACTAGGGTGCAAGTAGGGCAAAAGTAGGGTGCGAGTACGGCGTAACTAGGACGTAACTATGGTGTAACTAGGGTGTAAGTAGGACACAAGTAGGGCGTAATTATGGCGCAAGTAGGGCGCGACAATAGCACAACTATGATGCAACTAGGGTGTAAGTGGGGTACAAGTAGGTCTCACTAGGGTGCAACTAGGGCGCAAATAGGGCGCAAGTAGGGTGCAAGCAGGATGCAAATAGGGTACAACTAGGGCAAAAACTAGGGCACAACTAGGACGTAGCTAGTGCCCAACTGAGGTGCAACTAGGGCGTAACTAAGGCGCAGGTACGGTGCAACCAGGGTGCAAGGAGGGCAAAGTTCTGGCACAAAAAGGGCACAAGAATGGTACAACTAGGGCGCAACGAGGGTGCAACTAGGGCAAAACTAGGACGTAGCTAGTGCCCAACTCCTTACAACTCCGTACAACTCTGTACAACTCCTTACAACTCTGTACAACTCCGTACAACTTCGGACAAGTCCGTACATCTCCCAAAGGCTCCTTACACCTCCGTACAAACTGCTACAGCTGTGCACAACTCTGTACAGCTCTGTACAACTCTGGACAACTCCGTATAGCCCCGTACAGCTCTGTACCGATTGCTACAGCTCCGCACAACTCTTTACAACTACGTAAAACCTCGTACAACTCTGTATACCTCTGTACAGCTCCCTACAACTCCGTACAACTCCATACAACTCCGCACACCTCCATACAATTCTTCTACAACTTGCTACATATCCGTACAGCTCCATACAATTCCGTACAAGTCCGTATAACTCTTTCCAACTCCGTACATCTTCGTACAACCCCCTACCATTCCCTACAACTCCCTACAACTCCATACGGCTCCGTACAACTCTGGCCAACTCAGTACTATTCCGTACTACTTCTTACAGCATCGTACAACTCCATACAACTCCACAGAACTCCGTACCACTCTGTACAACCTTGTACAACTCCATAAAACTCTGTACAACTCCATATAGCTCCTTACAAATCCGTACAACTCCATACAACTCCCTACAACTCCCTACAACTTGCTACACATCTGTACAGCTCTGTACAACTCCTTACAACTCCTTACAACTCCGTACAACACGATACGTCTCTGTACAATTGCGTACAACTCCATGTAACGCCATATAACTCTGTCCAACTCCATACAACTCCACAAAAATCCGTACAATCCTGTACAACTCCATACAACTCCGTACAAGTCCGTACAACTCGCTTTAACTCGATACAACACGCTACAACTCTGTACAGTGCGGTACAATTTGCTACAACTCCATATCAATTTCTACAATTCTGTACAATTCCATAGAACTGCGTACAACTCCGTACACCTTTGTCTAACTCTGTGAAACTCCATACAACTTGGTACAACTCCTTACAAATCCGTACAGCTCCGTACAACTCCGTACACTTCCATACAGATCACTACAACTCGATGAATATCTGTACAGATCCGTACAAACCCGTACAACTCCGTACAACTCTATGAAAGTCCGTACAAGTCCGTACAACTCAGTACAACTCCGAACAATCTTGTACAGCTCCGTACACCTCTTTAAAAATCACTCTATAGAAATTGTAAAGACAACTGGAGCAAGCCTATGACAACTTGAGCCAGGCCAAGATAACTGGAGCAAGGCCAAGACGATTGGAGCAAGACCAAGATAACTGGAGCAAGGTCAAGCAAACCGGAGCAAGCCCAAGACAACTGAAGCAAGGCCAAGACAGCTGGAGCAAGGCCAAGCCAACTGGAGGAAGCGCGAGACAACCGTTGCAGGACCAAGATAACAAGAGCAAGCCCAAAACAACTAGAGGAAGGCCAAGCCAACTAGAGCAAGCTCAAGACACCTGGAACAAGGTCAAGACAACTGAAGCAAGCCCAAGACAAATGGAGCAAGCCCAAGACAACTGGAGAAAGACCAAGACAACAATAGCTAGTCCAAGAAAATTGAAGCAAGGCTAAGAAAACTGGAGCAAGGCCAAGACAACTGGAGAAAGCCCACAAAACCTGGAGCAAGTCCAAGATAACTGGTGCGAGGCCAAGACAACTGTAGCAAGCCCAAGACAAATGGAGCAAGCCTAAGACTTTTGGAGCAAGGCCAAGATAACTAGAGAAAACCCAATACAACTGTAGCAAGCCCAAGACAACAAGAGCAAGCAAACGAAAACTAGAACAAGCCCAAGACAAATAGTGCAAGGCCAAGAAATCTGGAGTAAGCCCAAAACAACCGGAGCAATCCAAAGACAACTGGAGCAAGGCCAAGACAACTGGAGCAAGCCAAAGACAACTGCAGCAAGGCCAAGAAAACTGTCATGATTTGTATAGAGTTGTACGGAGTTGTACGGAATTGTATGGAGCTGTACAAAGTTGTATGGAATTGTACGGGATTGTATGGGGTTGTACAGGGTTCTACTGAGTTGTATGGAGTTGTACAAAGCTAAAGCCACTTGTACAGAGCTGTACAGACTTAAATGGATTTGTACGGAGTTGTACTGAGATATACGGAGTTGTACAGAGTTGTATGGATTTTTACAAAGTTGTACGGGGCTGTGCGGCAAGGTACTGAGTTGTAGCGAGTGGTAGGGAACTGTACGGAGTTTTATGGAGCGGTACAAAGTTGTATAAGTTGTATGGATTTTCACAAAGACGTATGGAGTTGTACAGGGTTGTACGGGGTTGTACGCAGTGGTACGGAATTGTACAAAGTTGTACAGAGTTGTACGTAGTGGTACGGAGTTGTACGGAGTAATATGGCGTTGAATGGATATGTTGCAGGTTGTAAGGAGTTGTAGGGAGTTGTATGGAGTTGTACAGAGCTGTACGGAGCTGTACGGCATTGTAAGGAGCTCTAAAGGGTTGTATACATTTGTAGGAAGTTGTACAGATTTGTACGGATTTATACGGAGTTGTACAGAGTTATAGTGATTTATACAGACTTATACGGAGTCGTACATAGTTGTACGGGGTTGTATGGAGTTGTACGGAGTTGTACAGAGCTGTACGGAGTTGCAAGCAGTGGTAGCGACTTTTAAGGAGTTGTACGGACTTATACGCAGTTGTAGAGTTGTATATGTCTTAGAACATGACCAAAGAATCTCACTATAGGTGGTCAATGTTGACCATTCATAACACGAGTCCAAAATTGCCAGAGGGGGAAACAATGGTTTGGGAATACTAGTTACTGACTAGTGTGTACAAATACCTTCACTGTGTGGTTACCATGCACAATGACCAACCAAATCATGTATATGTCACTAACCATGGCTAAAGAATTTCACTACGTGTTCAACATTGCCAGCTCATAAAATGAGTCACAAATGGTCAGAGGGGGAAACAATGGTTTGGGAGTAGTAGTTATCAAAAGGCATGTATAAAGACCTTCAATAAGTTGTGGCGCGATGGAGCTACTATGCACAATGACCAACCAACTTAGGCATATGTCACCGACCATGACCAACGAATTTCACTATGTGTGGTAAACATTGAAAACATATAACACAAGTCACAAATGGTCAGAGGGGGAACCAATGGTTTGGGAATACTAGTTATCGACTTGCCTGTACAAAGACCTTCAATAATAATTGGCACGGTGTGGCTACCATGCACAATGACCAACCAAAGTATACATATGTCACTGACCTTGACCAAAGATTTTCACCATGTGTGGTCAATGTTAACAACTCATAATGCAAGTCACAAAAGGTCAGAGGGGGAAATACTGTTTTGGGAATACTGGTTATCAACTAGCAAGTACAAAGATATCCAATACATACTGGCACGGTGTGGCTACCATGCACAATGAAACCACCAAAAGAGTCACGTGCCACTGACTATGACCAAAGAATTTCACTATGTGCGGTGAACGTTGACAACTCATAATACGAGTCACAAATGGTTGGAGGGGAAACCAATGATATCGACTAGCAAGTACGAACACCTCCAATACGTAGTGGCGCGGTGTGGCTACCATGCATAATGATTAACCAGAATAGGCATATGTCACTGACCATGACCAAAGAAATTCACTATGTGTGGTCAACGTTGACGACTCATGATATGAGTCACAAACGGTCAGAGGGGGAGAGGACGGGTTGGAAATACTAGTAATAGACTAGAAATTACAAAGACCTTCCATAAGTAGGGGCACAGTGTGGTTACAATGCACACTAACCAACCAAAGTAGGCACATGTCACTGACAAAGAATTTTACTATGTATGGTCAACGTTGACAACTCATAATATGAGTAAAAAATGGTCAGAGGGGGAAAAAATATTTTGGAATACTAGTTATGGACTAGCAAGTACAAACATCTTGAATTTTTAGTGGCATGCTGTGGCGACCATGCACAAGGACCAACCAAAGCAGGCATGATCATGGCCAGAGAATTTCACTTTGTGTGGTCAACTTTGAAAAATCATAATACGAGTCACAAATGGTCAGAGGGGGAAAACATGGGTTAGGAATACTAGTTATCGACTAGCAAGTACAAAGACCTTCAACAAGCAGTGGCACGGTGCGGCTACCATGCACATTGACCAACCAAAGTAGGCATGTATCATTGACCATGACCAAATAATTTCACTCTGTTGGGTCAACGTTGATAACTCATATTACGAGTCACAAATGGTCAGAGGGCGAAACAATGGTTTGTGAAAAATAGTTATGAAGTAGAAGCTACAAATAAGTTTAATAAGTAGTGGCACGGTTTTCCTACCATGCGCAATGATCAACCACAGTAGGCATACGTCACTGACCATTACCAAAGAGTTTCACTGTGTGTGGTCAACAGTGACAACTCATAATACGAATCACAAATGGTCTGACGGGGAAACAATGGTTTGGGTATACTAGTTATCAACTAGCAAATACAACAAGCCTCAATAAGTAGCGGCACGCCGTGGCTACCATGCACAATAACCAACCAAAATAGGCACATTTCACTGACCATGACCAATGATATCCACTTGTCGCTCGCCATCATCCGCTTCCACTTGGCACAAAAGGCCCATCTAATTGAAGACCAGTTTTTTTCGTAATCTGCTTCCGCCCCACCTCAGCGCTCATCTTCACACGACCGGGAGCATCAACACTGTCAGAATGAACACACTCTCATTTCTCCCCTTCACAATGCCACAGCTCAACACATGGATGTGGGAACTCTCCAACATCCCTGTAATCTACTTCAATACACAAGGCCAGCACAATCACAGTACCTGGCTCACCCACTGCCAACATGAACACAGCAACCTCCTGCAATGACGCAGAATATTTGACGATGTCGTACACTTCCGTCCCTTCAGAGGAAGTATCTGAGCACATTTTCCCACCACCGCCAGATTGGAGCGTTACTAGGATGTGTGGTTCTTGTTTGAAGCAATCATCTACAGGCTACTATACCTCACCACTTACACCGCCTTCAACGACATCCTCCAGGCTCATGATCCTTGTGCAAAAATACTACAAGATGTGTTCTCCACCATTGAACAACACTGTACTCAGGGACACCCAATGTACCTCTATGACCTGCGCACTAACATACCTTGCCAACTCATACTCGAACAAGTTCCTCCCACTCCTCCCCAACCTCGCCTGGCCTGCCTCCCTCTCCCACCGACCTCATTGACCCCAACACCTCCTGAATCCTATCCATGCTCAACTATGGTGGTCATCTTCAAGGGGGGTGTCAGAATAAAAGAAGATGACCCCACTCAGTTTGGTACATACTCTTACTCTCTTGGATATTCCGAGTTTTCCATTGTGTTCGCCTTCGGTTTCAAGTAGGTCACAACGAGGGTGCAACTAGGGCACAAGTAGGGCACAAATAGGGCGCAACTAGGGTGCAACTAGGGCTCAACTAGGACACAACTACGGCGTAGCTAGTGCCCAAATGAGGCACAGCTAGGACGCAACTAGGGCGCAAGTAGGGCGTAACTAGGGTGCAAGTAGATTGCACCTTGGGCCCAACTAGGGCACAACTAGGGCACAACGAGGGACCAAGCAGGGTGCAAGTAGGGCACAACTAGGGTACAACTAGGGTGTAGGTACGGCGCAAGTAGGGCGCAAGTAGGGCAGAATTATTATTATGTCAGTGTCCAGGGCTCCCCAATGGGGGTGAGGACGGTTGTAGTGGATTCCCTAATGGAGCTAACTGCACTGGAAGTGGCTTCAGCTGCTTTGGAAGCTGTAGTAGCAACTGCAAATGATGTTGTAGTCACTTTTGCAATCATTCTGGCAGCAGTTGCTGCAAGAGGGGGGGAGAGAGCGAGCGAGCGAGTGAGTGAGTGAGAAAGAGAGAGAGAGAGAGAGAGAGAGAGAGAGAGAGAGAGAGAGAGAGAGAGAGAGAGAGAGAGAGAGAGAGAGAGAGAGAGAGAGAGAGAGTGTGTGTGTGTG
>SZWC01006200.1:113784-124307 GCA_023375785.1 Penium margaritaceum
GGTTGCGTGTGAGTGTTTGGCTGCATGCGGACACAAGCAAGCCTCATGCACACAGTCACACTCGCACACACACACACACACACACACACACACACACAGAGAGAGAGAGAGAGAGAGAGAGAGAGAGAGGGAGGGGGGAGGGGGGAGGGGGCAGATGCTTTAGATTAGACATCTGTGGCCCGTCCGACTGCTCTTCCTGTGGGGTTCCTGCTGGCTCAGGCCGTGGCTGAGAAGGTGGAAGCAGCTTCAGCTCCTGTGTCAAGGATGACCCCAGCAAGACAAACTGGGTCAGAGTGTGTGGGAAGCATGGGAACATGCCCTGGCTGTTCACGGCCGTTCACTTCACTAATCAAAAGATGTGTTGGATGTAGTTCTGGAGAAGGATGTGATGATGGGGGTCACATCCCTAGAGGAAAGACTTAGAAGTTGTCAAAGGCATGTAGAAGTACTTCAACCTTTGCTATCCCTCGCCTCCTTGATTTGATGGAAGTCCTCTCGTCAACTTTTGGCTGATAGCATACGCACGCCATGGGTAGTATTTGTTAAGGTGTCCAGCTGTTGTGCAGTGCATCTTAGCCCTTCCATTTGACAAGAGACTCCATAGCTTTGCCGTTTACTCAGTTTCCAAGGGTGTCTTCAACTTCATACTCCTTATCCTTATTCACTTTCATAGGCGGTGATGGATGGACCTCTCTACTAGAGAAATGCTCATCCATGTCTTGGAAGGGTTTGAGACAACTGATGTGGAACAATAGGTGAATAGCTATGCTGTCAGGCTGGCAAGGCTTTGCAACAAACGGTATCTGCATCTCCTCAATAACCAAAGCACCCAACCTCTTAGATTTCATCTTTGTGCAAAAACTTGTAAAAGTGTAAAAAAAAGAAAAAGGGAAGCTTCCAAAAACATTCGGGCTAAAAGATACCCCTACAAGCTTGAACTTATAGGAGTTCTAGAGGATGAAGATTTCACTTCTTACCTACAGGGTAACATCACAAACGGCAAAATAGCGCGCCCCTATACCTAGCCTGAATCACTATTCCATCTGCCAGGTAAACTTCCTTCTTTCACGTCTTGGACATTGAATCACAGAATTTTTGCCTCATATCCAAAAAGAACCACAAGATCGTCGAATAAAACCAATTTCGGAAAACCCCCCTCATGAAATTGAGGGGTTGTGGGTTCAGGCACCTCCCAGGCCACACAGTAGTGGAGCCTGGGAGGTTCCCTTCCAACAAAGGAGGAGTTTAGTCTCCCAACCTTTTTTGCACTTGCAAAAAAAAGGTTGGGAGACTAAAGCAAATTTGGGGAAGTCAAAAGTGACCAGATATCCAGTGAAAATATTGCAAACCAACGGAAGATGGACAATTTTCACGAGTCGGCTATGGCGTCGCACAAAAGTGCCCCTCTGCAAATATCTGTAAAGGGCCTCGTATTCTACATCCTACAATAGTTAAGACACTCAAGCTCCTTAGTAGAGCTGATGTTTCTTGGCAAGTTAAAGAACTCGTATTTATGGGATCAGGTTTTGACAGAGGTCTTCTAATCTTTGTTTCACAACTTGAAGTTCACCTACCTGGAACTTCGTGCCTGTTCAATGCTTGTGGGCTACTTTCCTCATTGCCACTCGTGTATTTGAAAATTTATGAGGTGTCACATCCCACCATATGATGTAAAAATCTCGCCGTCAGATTTTGACTACTTGCATGTTTGCTGAACTCTGTATATGAGCCAGAATTGTGGGAATCATGTGGGAACCACCTTGAAACATATTTTTCCTATGGCTACAGATGTTGCATCACTGTATGCAGGGTTGTTGGTTAGTAACTTGCCTTCCCTAATGGTATCATGTGGCTTTTACAGAGGCTGGAGCAGTTGCTAGAGCGTTTCATTGGTTTTCTCAACCCGTCCATCAGTCTGAGATTAGAAGGGCATTGATACCTGGATCTGAATGCCAAAGAAAATCATCAGCTCCTGCCAAATTCTGTTGGTAAAACTCCTATCCTGGTGACTGGTGCTACAGGAGGGAATGCCACGTAGTCAGAAGACATAGAGGATTTTTTTTTTGTTTCTCCCCCAGCATGACCGTTGTATTGTCGGAATGAAGTACATCATCTTGAATAACCGGCCTTCCACAAGAAATTCATCAAACACTGTGGGTATGATGAGAAGACTCACCTCAAAGTCCATGGAAATATCCGGCCATTGTTCTCTTGGTACCAGTAGCAGTTGAAGTCAATCCGGGGATTTGGTTTGTCATAACTTATGGAACTGGCACACGTCGCACAGCTTGCAAGAGTTTGTGAATCCGTTTTGTGTCTTGTTCCACCAATTATATTTTGCTCAATTTTTTATGTCTTTTTATCACCAAAGTTTCCGTCAGCACCATTGCCATCGCACTCCCATACTATCATTATTTGGATTTCTCCATTTGGTGGTCTAATGACTTGGTGTATAAATCACCGTTGCCATTTTGGTTCTTTGAGTTAGCTTTTGGTTTTTTCGTACCAGTATAACTTCTTGTATCTCCTCATAAATAAAAGGGCGGGCTTGTTCAATCTGTAGCACATTGATCCTGGCCATCAAGTCTTGTCATCCTCTAAGAGCATCTACTGGACTTTTTCTTTTTAGGGTGGTACTCAACGCCATAGATGAATTTGGGCTCAAGGAACTCCATCCATCAAGTTTGGCAACAACATAGATTGAGCTGAGCCTTTAGATATTTAAAGTCGAAGTGGCCTGTGTGGAAAAAAAAAAGCCAGTGTTTAAGATAGCATCATCAGTTGTTGGATGTGTGTACAATGGCATCTTCTTGCAGTGCATAGTCCAGCTCCGGCCTACGTAGTTTTTGGACATGTACGTGACAGTTTTCTCTCCTTCACCATTTTCTTGGAAGATAATATCTTCTTTCTCCATTGAATGTGTCTGTGGCCATGATGTAATCCACTGTTGAATCTTCGAATCATAAGGCTGAGGTTGAGGTCAACGTTTCTCTCAAATACGTGAACACTTCTTGTGTGCTTTCATCCAAATTGCGTTTGGTGGTTTTATGTGGAAGTTTGGGAAGAGGGACTAACACTTTGGCATGATCATGTACAAACAAATGGTAGTATATGCAGAATCCCAAAAACACTTGGACATCCAGAACATTGGTGGGCATCAGTGACAGCCAATCAACAACTACTGCAATTTTCTTTATCCATTGCTATCTGTCTGGTGCCATTGATGTGGTCCAAAATCTCAATTAAACTGCAGAAGAAGTTGAAGATGATTCAAGGAATTGGGAAAATTGTTGATTTCTACTTAGCAGTAAGTGTACTTGATGAGAAGTGTCGGACATGTCGATTGCATAAATACATTAGCAAGAAAAACAATGAAGTATATGTAAGGTCTTGGATGCTTGAGTCAAGCGACGTGTGAATCGTCATGTCGTGAGTGGTCAGTTTGAGAAATTCCACGGAGAATCTGGTGAGTTTCAACAATATCAAGGCGCATCTTTGTTCCCAGCTCCATCAAGAAGTCGACCGAACAGAATCAAAACATCAATACAGCCTGCGAAAGTTCTGTTGACCATTCTAGAAAGTGGTCAAAATTGTTCAAACCTTCAAAAACGGAATACTGGAGGTCGGGGATGGTGGCCAATAGTTCCTTAGCCAAGTGGCGTCAGAATCTTGAGGTCATCGTGCAGTGGAACACAAATGTAGTGAAAAGAATTCCTGCTTGCGGAGTTTAGGGATTTTAGTGGACTTCTGGGACGTTACAGGCGGATGGGACTTGTTCTGGGTCAGGGCTAAATGGGCTCGATTATCCAAAAGGTTAAACTGATCATACAATCATATTTTCTTCCTCCTCCTTATAGAAAGTATTGCGTACCATTTCACCTAAGAATTTTGAAACCTTTCTGGCTCCTGAACTATTATAGACTCCTACATGGTCAAGTTGGTCGATGTTTTACAGCGACATAATTGGCTGGAAAAATTCTTTGAGACCAAAGGAGGCTGTCTGTCAGTGACGGAACCAACCCAAAAAAATGTTTTTTTTTACTTTGATGATGAGATTAGCATAAGAAACTTCACACTCGTTGGATTGGAGGTTTTGTTTCCTCCCTCAATGTTTGACCTGAACAAAACTGCATGGACAGCGAAGCATCTTTAAGAATTTAATAGATTACAATGAACTCCTTGTTCAAGAGCCCGTTGTTAGCATGGTCTACCGCATGTACCTTTTATGTCACATGGGCTTTTAGTATTGACCAAGGGACCAAGGGATCAAGGTGGTGGTCTACGGTGACCGTCAGTTATTCTGGAAGTGGTTTCTTTTACATGCCTCTGCCCTTCTTACTTGTACTCTTTGTCATCATGATGACTTGTCAAGACATCGCCTGTAACAAGTTCTTCCTATCTGAATACATGTGTAAATTGTGTTTCCGCCCTTCCCTTTTTTGGGGCAGCAGAATGTTGCAACCCCATATGTGGCCTATTGCAGTCTACCGGTCATATTTGTTTTTTCACATAACGCATTGACTGCCCATACTTTTGCCTCATACCATAATTTTCCCACAAATTTGACAAGGAAAATTGGTTTATGGAAACCCCCCTCATAATTTTTAGGGATTGTTGGTTTCTTTCAGGTCCGTGCACCTCCTAGGCCCTAAATTTGTGGGGCCTGGGAGGTTTCCTTCCAACAAATGCGGAGTGTAGTCTCCCAAACAAGACAATACTGGGTGGATTGAAGAGATACCTATCTTGTTCCAACACTATAGGAGACTCCTACCTGGTCACGTTACCCCATGTTCTATGCCAACCTGAGCGGCAAGACAAGATAATCATGCTTTTCGCCCCTTCTTATAACAAGTATTTTGTACCAGCACACCACAAAAGTTTCACCTGTCTCATTCAAAGGCTTTTGGGGTTTCCTACTGTCAATGCGCCGGATAGCAACGGTCTAGAAAACGGGTCCCGACATGAGAGGCCACCAACCGCTCTTGGTATTGCAACCAAGATAACATATCACCCTCGAACGAGGGATCCACACTTTAGGTTCGTTTGGTTTGCAACCTCACGAAGTCCGCAAGTTGGTCTTTAGTGTCTACCTTTGGTTGGACACACTGTGAGGAGTCTCAAAGGCAAGAACTGTAAATGGATGCATGCAAGGTACAGGCTTTTATACTTCCACAGCTTTGCTAAAGCTTCTGCTTGTAGTGGCTCCATTCGAGCCAACCTCAACAATCCTACTTGGCGCATCCTTAGACCGCCAAGTGTCATCCTCAAGGCAGGCTCTAGTAAGCATCCTAGAAGCTTCCTGTCCCAGTTTGGGCCACAAAGAAAATTGCGGCCGTCGTGGGATTTGAACCCGTGACCTCTCGTTTCAAACTCCGGTGCCTGTGCAACCAAGCCAAAAAGGTATGGTTCCTATGATGAGCCACAGTGGACATACCCATTCTGGGCAGTGCATATCTGGCCCATCTCAGAACACACCAAGGGGACGTACTCCATAGAGCAGTGCATGCCTTGTCTGTATATGTAGCTAGCCAGCTAGGCAGTGGACAAGGTGCATACTATTTCAACAAATCTCTCCCTTGCACCTCTGTCCATCTGTCGCTTACTGGGCTCCATCAATGCCTTGGGGCTCACCCTTCCTCTGCCGCACTCCTCATGCCAAATCCACGAATGCCTGCATAGTGCAAGTCGCTCTCCAGCGGCTTGGTCATGCAGTCAGCAAGCATGCTCTTCGTTCCGTAGTGCTGCAAGTCCACCACGTTCTTCATGACCAGGTCACGTGAGTAGTGGTAACGTATGTCGATGTGCTTCGTTCGCCGGGAGATGATCTCGTCTTCAGCCATTGAGATGGCGCTCATGTTGTCCACGTGTACGACCGTGGCGTCCTTCTGTGGCACTGTCATTTTGCCAAGCAGGCTGCACAGCCATTGAGTCTCCTTGCACACCTCAGACAGAGCAACGTACTCTGCCTCAGCCGTGGACACGGAAACACAATCATGCTTCCTGCTGGCCCATGAGATGGCAACGCCATTCAAGATGCACACGTATGCAGAGGTGGATTTCCTGTCGTTGAGATTTCCTCCCTAGTCAGCGTCGGTGTAGTACTTCAGGCGAAGGGGCCTCGTCCTTGGCCTCCAAGGACGAGGCCCATGTGACGTATCTTCTACAGGTAGCACAAGATGCGCTTGACTGCCTGCAAATGTTGTGGCCCAGGGTTGGCCACGAATCTGCTCACTTGTCCCACAGCATAGCAGATGTCCGGGCGAGTCCCTACCATGGCGTACATGATGCTACCCACGGCGGACTGGTAGGGGATGTCTTGCATCTCCCTTTGTTCTAATTTGTTGCTTGGCGACATGGAGGCCTTCAACTTTGTATCGGTCATCATTGGGGTGCTGACAGGTTTGCATTCTTCCATGTGGTAGCGCTTCAGTACCTCACCGATGTATTTGGTTTGGTTGAGTTCGATGGTGCCTGCTATTCGGTTGCGGTGGATGGCAATCCCAAGGTAGTACTCGAGAGGACCCATATCCTTCATCTTGAACCTTTTGCTAAGGTCAGACTTCAGCTCATCCAGCAGCTTGACCGAAGACGAGCAGATGATCAGATCATCCACGTACTGCGCAACCAGCATCAGCCCTCTCCCATCATCGCACACGTACATGCTCAGGTCATTCTTGCAATGCACAAAGGAGAGGGCAGTCCTGAAACCTTCCATCTCTTTGTACCACATCCTTGGGGTCTGTTTCAGTCCATAGAGCGCTTTCACCAACTTGCACACCTTGCCCTTGGGAGCTTCGACCCCTTCGGGCACCTCCATCAGCACTTCCTTGTCAAGCTTCCCATAAAGGAAAGCTGTCCTGACATCCATCTTGTGTATCTCCAGGTTCTTTGTGGCTGCAATTCCAAGGAGAGAACGGATGGAGGCAAAGGTCATGACGGGCGTGAACGTCTCGTCGTACTCGGAGCCCGGGCGTTGAGAAAACCCCTTAGCCACTACCCTTGCCTTGAACTTGTCGATGCTGTCGTCTTGCTTCTTCTTCACTCGGAGGACCCACTTGGATCCAACCACGTGGGCCTTGTCGGGTCTATCCACGTGCCGTTCTCGGCAATGAACGCGAGCTCGCTGTCCACTGCCTCCTTCCACTTGGCCGCATCTGGGCCATTCATCGCCTCCGCCACTGTGGATGGCTCTCCCTGAGCCATGCACGACCAGCTAAGGCCAGTCCAATTGTCCTCATATCGCAAAGGTGCTCTCTTTGGTCGCAAACTGTGCCGGGGTAGTGGTGCGGCTTCTTGCTTTGGTGCTGGTGCTTCCACAAATGGTGGTTTGTCGTCGTCGTCGTCGTCGTCAGAAGAGTCGTCAGACTCCAAGTCAGACTCAGAAGCCCCGGACACCTCAGTATCCGCGTCCATGTCAGATGCTGCATCATCCTCCGCAGCTACTCTCCCATTCCCACCACTTGCTGGCAAAGCGAGCCAGTTGTTGGGTGCTTGGTCTCCGGACTCAAGCAACACTATCCACTCTCTCGCTTTGGGAGTGAGGTTCGCATCCAGTAGCTCTCCCTTTTCAAGGGTGCGTTCGTCAAACATGACGTCGCGACTCCTCACAAGCTTGCCTGCTGCCTGGTCCCAAAGTCGATAGGCTTTTGTGTGATGTGTCGTACCCAACCATGACGTACTTCATAGAACGTGCGTCCAGTTTGCCTCCGCCTTCTCCCGACTGGATCTTCACCCATGCAGCTGACCCAAACACCTTCAGATGAGATGCGTTGGGTTTCTTTCCCGACCATGCTTGTTGTGGGGTCTTCAGCTGCTTGTCCTGCTCCTTTCCACGATTCCGCAAGGCGGTTGCTGGTGTGAGATTCAAGAGGTAGCAGGCCGATGCTGCTTCTGCCCAAAAGCGAGGTGGGAGCTTGGCGTCAAAGAGCATGCTTTGCACCATGCCGAGCAGGGTCTGGTTCATCCTCTCGGCAACGCCGTTGCTTTGGGGGTTGTAAGAGGTGGTTTTCTCGTGGCGGATGCCATGATGCTTGAGCCAAGGCTTGCATACCTCATACTCACCCCCGTTTTCACTTCGAAGCGTCTTCACTTTCTTGGACGTTTGCCGCTCCACCATGGTAACGAACTTGAGGAGCTTCTCCTTGACCTCTCCCTTTGTTTTTAGGAAGTAGATCCACAACTTGCGGCTGTGGTTGTCAATGAAGGTCAGGAAGTACTTGCTTCCTCCGTTAGACGGTGTGCGAAAGGGTCCACACACGTCACTGTGTATCAATTCCTAGACGTGCTCTGCTCGTTGACCTCCTCTCCCAAACGGCATCTTCTTTGCCTTCGCTTGGAGGCATGGTTCACACAATGTACACCCTTCGCCATGCTTCAGGGTGCACCCTTCCATTCTATGGACTACCTCTTTCTCTTGCATCTTCTGCAGCGTGCTGTTGGCCACGTGGCCAAATCGCCGGTGCCATAGCTCAGCATCAGTGTCCTTGGTTGATGTGGCAGCCGCAACGGTCGCCGGTGGTGCATCCTTTGGCTCTGGTGCCACTGTCTTGGTGGCACATGCCAGTCCCTCATCCCATTGTCAATGTGCCGGATAGCAACGGTCTAGAAAACGGGTCTCGACATGGGAGGCCGCCAACCGCTTTTGGTATTGCAACCAAGATAACATATCACCCTTGAACGAGGGATCCACACTTTAGGTTCGTTTGGTTTGCAACCTCACGAAGTCCGCATGTTGGTCTTTATTGTCTACCATTGGTTGGACACTCTGTGAGGAGTCTCAACGGCAAGAACTGTAAATGGATGCATGCAAGGTACAGGCTTTTATACTTGCACAGATTTGCTAAAGCTTGTGCTTGTAGTGGCTCCATTGGAGCAAACCTCAACCTACAGTCCTACTTGGCGCATCCTTAGACCACCAAGTGTCATCCTCAAGGCAGGCTCTAGTAAGCTTCCTAGAAGCTTCCTGTCCCAGTTTGGGCCACAAAGAAAATTGCGGCTGTCGCAGGGTTTAAACCCGCGACTTCTCGTTTCAGAATCCGGTGCCTATTCAACCAAGCCAAAAAGGTATGCTTCCTATGATGAGCCACAGGGGACATAACCATTATGGGCAGTACATATCTGGCCCATCTCAGAAAATACCAAGGGGACGTACTCCATAGAGCAGTGCATGCCTTGTCTGTATGTGTAGCTAGCCAGCTAGGCAGTGGACAAGGTGCATACTATTTCAACACCTACGTGGTGATGTTTGTCGATATTTTATGTTGACCTGAGCGGCCAGGAAAAAAATATCTTTAACGCTGAGGAGAGTCCGGCCTTCAGTGACGTTGCAACCAGACTACTTCTTTCATGGAGTAAACAACGTCACACTGGATGGATTGGATGTTCCAATTACTCCCTCATTGTCTCAGGTGGGTGTTTCGTGTGGACGAGATAAAACCGGGAAATCAAGCTGATGGTCTGTGGTATTGTCACCTGTTATGGAAGTGTTTCTTTATCAAGTGCCCTTCCTTCCTATTTTTCATTTCCATCTCTGTGTGTCAAGTGACAGGTCGGGTTGTTGCCTCAGACAATTTTGCCCAATTCCTTTACTCTCAAGGGACGTTGGCCGTTAGCGATGGAGCCAGAGCCAAAAAAATATTTTGGAATTTGATCATGGCAGATGCATCGAGAACTTCAAATTGGATGCATTCGAGGTCCATTCTTCTCCCTCATAGTCTCAATGGAATCAAACTGCATGAACCATATACAAGCAATTGTCAAGAATTTAGCAATTCAGAAGAAAATCCTTGGTCAAAATGTAGCCATAAGAACAGCCTATCACCTTTGCCATTCATGTCAAGTGGGATTCTAGAATTGAAGAGATGGACTGGTAGATCAAACTGAGGGTCAGAAATGACCATAATGTATTCTGGAGGCCATCTTTTTTAGCAGGTGCTTGTCTATCCTACATGTTTTCTTTTTGGCCAGTTGTCGTAGTAACTTGTCAAGGCGTCACCTTGGACAAGTTTTCCCAATAATTTTTAGGTAGGACTAGCCTTATACCCACTGTTTGTGTAATAAATCTAGGGATTATCAATTTTAGAAAAAAAGTAAAACAAGGACCACTTCTGTGACATCCAGGAAAAGCAAGAAATGCATGCAAGGACCGGTGGTAGAAACTAGCACTCCGAATGTCCACAATGAATAAAAGCTAGTATAGAGAAAACTTTTACACCTCGCATACACTCCATGACACTCCACCAAAATATGAAAACACGATCCAAGGAGAACCTCAATTTGAGATGCTTGTATCTCTCCTAGCATATGTGAGTTAGGCACCATGTTCAAATAACATGTGTTTCAATAAGAAACATGTGACAAGGGTTGAAAACAACATATATTCTCATGATTATTCTCCCTTTTTCTGTATAATTTTTCTCATCCGAACTCACTCTCTCTCTCTCTCTCTCTCTCTCTCTCTCTCTCTCTCTCTCTCTCTCTCTCTCTCTCCCTCTCTCTCTCTCTCTCTCTCTCTCTCTCTCTCT
>SZWC01006201.1:42484-70719 GCA_023375785.1 Penium margaritaceum
GAGCACAATCTACGATGTGCTGCATATGCCCAACTTTGGGGCAAACCTGCTCTCCGTCAGCCGCCTTACCGACAAGGGACTTGAGGTGCTCTTCACAAAGAAGGAGGCCGTCATCCGCAAAGAGGGCAAAGGTGAGGTGATTGCGTGTGCCAAGAGGGAGGAGGACTTGTACCTGCTACGCGCGAAGATCCTCAGCAGCCAGGTGGGGTCCAACGCCGAATCTTGCAACAAAGGACGGAGGAGACCTGGACCTATGGCACTGCCGACACTGCCACATTTCTCCATGGACAGTGAAGGAGATGGCTAAGAGGGAAGTGGTGCGGGGTCTCCAAATCAGCGGCCTTGATGGAACCAAGGAGACCGTGTGTGAGCCATGCATCATTGGCAAATCAACTCGGCAGCCGTTTGTGGCCAAGGGGACGCGTGCATCGGCAAAACTGGCCGTGGTACACACAGATGTGTGTGGACCGCTTGAGAGCTCCATCGGGGGAGCTCGCTACTTCCTCACCTTTATCAATGACCACAGCTGGAAACTCTACCTCTACCCAATGAAGCGGAAGAGTGAGGTCCTTGCGTGCATGTGAGAGTTTGTGGCTGATGTGGAGTGGCAAACAGAGTTGAAGGTGAAGGCGTTCCGGAGTGACAACGGCGGTGAATATGCGGGGTGCCTTGGGTGGATGAAGAGCAAGGGGATTGAGTGGCAGAAAACAACTCCATACTCCCCACAACAGAATGGCGTCGCAGAGAGAGCGAATCGCACAATCCTTAACATGGTGCGATCCATGTTGAGCGACGCCGACCTTACACAACGGTATTGGGCGGAGGCGGCAAGGACAGCAGCGTACATCATGAATCTCATGCCGACCAAGCTACTGAAGGACAAGGAGAGCAATGCGTGGAAGACGCCACAAGAAGTGTGGAGCGGGAGGAAGCCGGCAGTGGGTCACCTCCGCACGTTGTGTTGTGTTGCACATGCAATGGTGGAGGCACGTGAGGGATGGAGCAAGCTGGACCCGCTTACCCGCCAGTGTATTTTCCTTGGATATGAGAGCGGAAGCAAGGCGTATCATCTCTTTGACCCAAGGAGGTAGCAGATTGTGCGAAGTCGCGATGTCACATTTGACGAGAAAAGCCGTTGGACAGACAAGGAGGCAGGTCTCTCCAAGAGGGGGGAGTGGATGCCACTCCTTGAGGGAGAGATGCCGGAGGACATGAATGAGGGTGACATCCTCGCATCACCACCAACCGGAGAGCATCGCGTGAGGGATGGGCGAGCGGCGGACTTTATTCTGGCCAGTTTGGATGAGGAATCCGAACCACCAGAGATGGACGTGGGGGTGGGGAGTCAACAGATGTCTCCAAGGTCTCCAAGAGAGGTGGAGCAGGCGCTTGGAGAGGATGGCACCGAAAGGGGACAACAACAAGAACAACCACCTCAACAGCCCCGCACGAGCAGCCGTGTGCGAAGAAAGACTAAAAGGTACGATGTCGACAAGGGCATCTGGACTGGGTTCGCATAAGTCTTCTTCGCGCAAGAGGAGCCTCAAGGAGGCACTGCACAAGAAGGATGGGACTGAGTGGGAGGGAGCAATAAAACACAAGCTCGCCTCCCATGAAGAGAAAGGTCCCTCAGCTGCAGGCTGAGCATGGACAACTGCCATGGGTGACGCGCAAGGGGGAGATTGTTGGAATGATGCTCCTCACCATGGCAGGAGTGACTCCAAAAAGGAACACTAGAAGCACAAGCCTTAGTGGCCTAGTGGTTAATGGTGTCCACCTCTAGAGGCAGGGGCCCGGGTTCAAGTCCCACAAGATGAAAGTCTGCCCTGCCTCAAGTGAGGTGGAAAATAGATGCCAGGAACCTAGCTCAACCTCTAGAGTTCCTCTTTAAGTTTCTAGAAGGCCAGGTGAGGGTCCAGGAAGGTGGCACACCTTCTAGAAGGGGTGACTTGTCCTACAAGGCATCTAGAGGTGTCTTGTTCTTCTGGACACCTTCCCTCCTACTAGAAGCAAGCTGAGGAATCTAGGAAGGGGCAGAAGCTTCTAGAGGAGGGAAGGGATGCCTTCCTAGGTGGGAAAAGAACAACCTACCAAGAAGCACTCTAGAAGCCATAGAATCTGCTAGGAAGCTCCAAATCTGGCATGCTTTGGTGTTCTGGAAAGCTTGGATCAGTGGCTATAAAATGCCACTGCTTGTGAGCCTTGATCAAGTGTTCATTTCCAGTCAATTGATGCTCAAAACTATTGCCTCAATCTCTGACCAGTTTTCTGCCATCCTTGGAACTAGTTGCCTCCACAGTTTCAGTCTCTCCAAGAAGTGATGGTGGTGTGAACCAGCCACTGCTAGGGACCCTCCAGGGTGCACACTCCCCCTCAATCCAACAGGAGTAACCTTGTGTCAAATCCCTTGATGCTTGAGGTAGTTGCAGAATTTTTTGGAGAGAACCATTCTCTTCCACTATCGGTGTGACGCACCTTCAACTGATATCTACTCCCATTCTGTGCAGCTATAATCCATACCATGAAATCATCATTATTTCTGACCAAGAAGGACACCCACGCCTTCCTCGGCTTGTCATCAATGAAAAGGGAAGCATATCTTGATGGACAAGGACTGTAATGGCATGGAATTGCACAAATCAGAGTGAACAAGTGAAAGAAGCTCAGCCGCCCCCTCCCCTTCCCACGTGAAAGGAGAGTGGGCTTGCTTTCCTTCAATATAATTCACAAAAGCCGCTGCACCACGCTGCTTCAACCCATTGAGCTCCAGGCCACAATATAATTCACACAATGCATATGTTGCATGGAGAGTATGGCGCCAATAACGAGGTGACCAAGCCGGCGGTGCCATAGGCCGACTTCATGTTTTTCCTCCCTTGCCACCAGTGCTGAGTTGTTTTACTTCTCCAACGCCACACAGGGATGGTAAAGGCCATCTTGATGTCTGGTTCTACAAGCAAACCGCCTACACGGGCAGAAATGGTGAAGTCACAATTCTCAAGGTGAAACTGCATGCCTTCAAATATGAGAAAAGAAACATAGAGGAGGTTAGCTGCCAGCCCCAGAACATGGCTCACCCCCTTTACACATTGTTCCATGTGATTGCCCTCAATGGAAACACAAAACACAATCTCACCCTCCCCAACCACCATTTGCACACGAATTTCTCCCATGTGCTTTCGACGATTTTCAATAGTGCTGTAGACGTCGACCCACTCCAAGCGACACGTCATGTGCTGTGTGGCCCCCGAGTTGATGATATAGAACAACGCAATGTTGAAGAAGTGAAGGAACCAAATGGTGCTCACGAATCCACTCTCCCAATTTGTTGTGTTTGCATAAGTATTGGACTAGTTTACTACTCCTACTCCAGCAGCAAGTTTTTCCTTCTTCTTCCGAAATTCGTGCTTCCAATGGGCCCGCGTCTTGTTCTAGTGGTAGTTCTCCTTCTTCTTCCATCCTTCGCCATTGGCCCTGGTTGGTGCACCTGATACCCCCAATTTTGCCACACCCTTGATTCTCTCCGCGCGGACCTTGTTCCGCGCCGTGCGCGGACCGTGGACTTTCACCACGTGTCCAGAGGAACACAGACAATAGTTCTAAGTTGCTTGATAGTTCCGCGGACTGCAGGTCCAAACCTCTACGCATGAACCTCACCAATGAGTGACGCTCCCCACTCCCTTTGTCACCACACGTGAGCCCGCCACCTCGTGGCGTCCAACTCCTTCCCGCGGAATCCTCGTTCTGCAGACGTGCGCAAACAGGGGTACCGCCGGCAACTCAACTCGCCCGGGCTGTTGGCTCTTCACGCACTTAGTCCCACAGACCGCGGACCAGACACCACGAGCAATGGGAGGCAATGGGGCGGTGGACTGAGAACACGGATGAGAGCGAGTAAATGTCCTTTATCAACTGGGAAGGTTACATGGAATGCGAAGTATTTGCTCGAGCAAGCAAGCAAGACTGAGCCACACCTGTGCTATTGTCACCTAGGTCCTTATCTATCTGGGACTCCGCACGGTGTCTCCCCACCATCGGTCTCATCCCTTTCCTCTTCTTCCTACTTGGACTCTACGGGGTGCGACTACGCACTGCGGGTCTCGTCCTCAAACTCACACAACACATCCTCTACTAATCATCTTCTTCATACGCGGCTCGTGCACGCGGTCTTCGTGTCTTTTCCTTGAATCTTCGTCTTCCGCGGTGCGTCCCCATTGATTCCTCCGTGATTGATGCGACAGGTTTTCACGCTGATTGGCTGTTGCTCTCCTGACTGCCCGCTTGTCCGCTGACCTGCCTGCCCCTGTCTCAGTGACTGCGTGTTTCCCCACGGCTCGTTCCTTGTTCCCTTCTCACCGCGGATCTCTTCACCGTTGCTTCCCGCCTTCTCTCTAGCACCATGGGGTTCCGTGCCATTCCCACGCTCAACTGCTTCCGCGGGAGCCAGCATTCCGTGCACGGTTCTCATCTTGCCCAAGTTCTAACTCCGCGGATTGGCCCCCTCCGCAGAGCAGCGGCAAGAACATGCATGACACTGATGCCCCCAAACCCCCCTTTTCTGAAAGACTCTGTCCCAGAGTCTGTCAGTGTGTTAGGCGCTTGAAGTTCCTGCGTGGCCGGGGATGGTCTTGCTCCTGGCAGGGTCGGCAGTACTTCTCCACTCCTCCCCCTTCTCGCTGGAACCTCGTCGCGCACTTGTCGTGGACGAAGATTCTGCATCCATCACACCGCGCCTCCCTAGTGGGCGCAGTCACCTGCTTCTTGCATGAGGAACAATGGGGTGCTCGCTCATACATTTTGCAGCCGGAGCACCGGTAAATCTTTTTACCCTCCTCACTCCGTCCCACTTCCTCGACGCATGAGCCATGAGCAAGCTTTCCGCAATGTTCGCAGCGGTAGACCGTCCCACTCAGCGGCCCCATGCAGTTGTCTCCGCTGCAGAGACGCTGGTTGTCGGACTTCCACTTGCTCTTTCGCTCCTGGTCCCGGCAGCTGCAGCAGGTCCAAATACCCTCCTTGCCCTGTCCCCCGCATCGCTGGTGACACATGACCCCGCACATTCCACACGCTTTGCCGAACTCCGCCATCCCTTTTCGACAGCTTGTGCGGACTGGTGCCAGTGTCGCACTGTCGTATGCAAGCAAGGCCCCTTCCCCCTGGAGTATCTCACCCACACACTCATGGCATTGCCCCGTACAGGATGAGTTGCCCGTAACCAAACATGCCGCATGGGTCAATTTTGAGCATTTAGCACAACGTCCGCCCTCACCGACCGCCTTACAACAGGTGGGACACTACACGACGGGCGTCCTTTTCGCAGACGGCACTTGCTCCTCATCCTCCGAGTCCACTTCCTCCCCCTCCTCCGTCATTCGGGGCAACTTCCGGGTTTCGCGCCGTCTTTCCATTTCCCGGCAGCAACTCACACAAACCTTAGGGCCGCTCCGTTCTCCTGATTCATCCCTCGGCCGCTTCAGACATCTTTGGCACACCTTGCGGAGGCAGCTTTTGCACTCTGCCACAGTGCGGCCCCAGCTGTGCCCACAATGTGTGCACGTCCTGCTCTCCCTCTCCTTCCTGGCCCACTCCGCTTCCGCCGCCTGTCCTCCTTGCTGCCACTGTCTCATGGTGGCACCTGAGACCACCCGGGGCCCCTGCCGTGGTCCAGCCTGCCCTTCTTCTTCCTCTTCCTCCTCTTCCTCCTCCTCCGGATCCCATCGTCCGCGCGCTGCTCCTCCTCCCGAGCCCGGACCTGCTCCGTCATCCCCTCCCATCTCCTTCTCCGCTCTCTCTTCCCGGGCCTCGCTGATGCACTTTTGACAGGTGCGGTTTAGCCCGATGCAGCTTTTCGCGAGCCCCTGGTGTGCCGGTTGGCCGCAGACGCGGCAGACGACCTTCATGAGTATGTCTTCGGGCAGGCTTTCTCCGCACCAAACACAGGGGCTCGTACATGTGGCTAGTTCGCGGGGGCTCATGGGTGCGCCTTTCCGCGGATTGGCGGTGGGCGTCCTCGGGGTCGTCTCCCCACTATCTGTCAGCTGCTGCCCCAGCTGTACTGGCCGCTTCTGCTGCTCCTACTGCTGGACCTTCCGCTCTCCCACTTGTCGCTGCTACCCAGTGCAGATCTCCCCTGTGGAGACTTCTTGTACGTCGGAGCCCTCCGTTTCTTCCTCTGCCCGTGGTGCTTGACTCCATGCCTGTTCTTGCTCTGACACCTGAGACTCACACTGGGACAGTACCTCCTCCGCTCGCCAACCTCTCGACCCCTTGCGCTCCTCAAGCGGAGGAAGCGCCCCGCCCGTGCCTGGAATGTGCGTCTGCCAGGCCGGAGGAAGGAGGACGAACTCGGTGGCGGGGTAGCTGCGCTCACTGAACCCCTCTGGTCCTTCTAGCCAAACATGCCCCGCGTCCACGGTGGCCACACGGTACACCTGCCGCGCCTCCTCTGCTTCACGCGCTGCTCCGGGAAATGGGCGGAGGTAAACCAGATTTCCCTCCCGGATCGGTCCGTGGTTGAGGCGTCGGTTTGCGGCATCACATCCACGCCACGCCGAGACGGAGGCTCGGAGTCGTGCCTCGCCCCTTGCCGCATCTGTCTTCCGGAACCGTTCCCTGAACCACTCCTGAACTTCCCGATCCCTGGCTGCCTCTTGCTCCTCTTCCGAGCGACCATTGGGCTGCTCCTCTGGTTCCAGTGGCAGATGCAGCGGTGTTTGCCGCATACCCAGTGCCGCGCGCGGGGGTTGCCCAAAGAGGAGGGCGTGAGGGGATAATGAGGTGACACAGCTGGGTGTTGTGTTGATGAAGTGCACAGCCTTTTTCAGATCTTCCACCCAATCACCACTCTCCGCGGTAGCCACCACTCGTTCCAGGATGTCGTGCAGCCTCTCCACCTGCCCCTGAGACTGGGGCTGATATCGTCCGGAGTGCACGTGCTGCACGCCCCATTCCGCGAGTTCGGCGCGGAACGCCCCCACAAATTCGATGCCGTTGTCACTGTGCACCATGCGGCACCCTCCAAATCGGTGAAAATCTCTTCTCGGATGAAACGAGCTGCTCGGTCGGAGGACTTGTCGGGGACGGTGAGGACCCAGACGTACTTGGTGAAGTGGTCCACCGCAGCTATCCAATATCGCTGACCCTGGACGCGGTGGGGGCGAGGCCTGTGGAAGTTGATGATGATGCGGTCCAGGGGCTCTCCGATGGGAGAGGGCAAAAAAGGGGCGTATCTCGCGACGTCACCCTCCGGTTCCGTTCACAGGGGGTGCAATGTTGCACCACCTCCCGGACCAACGCCGCGAGTTCTGGCAGGTGTAATAGCTGGGACAGGCGTGCTTTGAGTGCTTGCACGCCGATGTGGTGGTGGCGATGGTATGCTTCGATCACCGCCTTCTGCAACGTGGACGGAGGCACCCACAGCACCTTCGGCGAGGTCCGCCATAGCCGTCCGCCCTCCCAGGCGTATTGCTCACAAAGGCGGGCGAGGTCGTCCTTCTTCCTTCGGTCAAACAACACCCCCAGCTTTGTTCCCAGTGCCTCATACACCTTCCACGCTTCCTCCTTCTGCTGCTGCTTGGTTGTGGCGCAAAGCAGGATGTGCGCTGTCTGCCAAATGCGCCAATCCTGCGTCTCCATTGGTCCTTGTCGCCCCGGCTTCTCCCCCGACTTCTTTTTCACCTCTTTCTCCTTTGTTGGCAGCCCTCGTGCCCGTCTGTCATCCTGTTCCACCTTCATCACCTGAAACCGCCTGAGGTTCTCCTCGTCGTAGACGGGAGGTTCCCGGTCCCAGCTATCAGGTGCGGGGAAGAGGCGGAGGGCGCCCACCGCGCGCAGCTCACCTTCGTCCCACCGGTCCCGCAGCCCTACCTCCGGGGGTCCTCCGTGCCGCCTGCTCCGCCCGTCGCGGACTCGGTTATCTCCGCCTCCGGTCGCCGTGGTACAACGGCCTCAGGTAGCCGCAGCAGGCCTGGTCCCTTTGCGATGGGCTGGTCCTCATCATCTTCTTGTGGCGACTCGCTGAGCTCCAAAATCACCACTGCCCCGGCCTCCTTTTTGGCTGCTGCAGCCATACCGCTGGTGCCGGGCCCTATTCTGCGGGTAGCTGCGGTGCCGGTATCCCCAAGGATGGGCTGAAGTTGGACTGGGACCATGTCAACTGGGATAGGTACGCTGCGGAACACCGTCAGAAGCGGCTCCGTTGCTCGGGTGACGTCCTGCTGTGCCTGCGCCAGTTGTGCTGGGTCGACGCTGGGAAGAGTGCCCTGTTGCTGCTGGCACGGCTTGCTGCGTGTAGCTGGGGGCTCGATGGCAGGGCTGCCTTCCACCGCCCGCTTGCCTTCATCTTGCTGACGGGATATCAGCGTGGTCGCGGTGGAGGGTGCTGACCCTCCGGCGGTCTTCCTCTTGAGTGGAGTGGCCACGCGAGTAGCCCCCACGGCGTGGGATGGGGCGGGCTGCTTGCCGGCGGCCGCCGATGCTGCGACTCTTCTGGCTGCCTCCTGGAGCTTGGCTTGCTTTTTGCGCAAGGTTGCAGATAGAACCAGGCGCGGCTCATCCCTCTGCTCCCCTTTCCTGGCTGTTGCCACTCGTGTCTTGATGCGAGCGTGCCTTCGCATCTCTTTCGCTCCTTGCTCTGCTGCGGGCTCCGCTGTCGCTTGTCCTACTGCAGTTCGTCCAACCGTTGCGGCCACCCCCTTCTCCGCTGCCTTCTCCTCTGTTGCCCCCGCGATCACCCCTTCCGCAGCTGCTTATCCCTCCGCCATCGTCCCTATCTCCATTTCTGCTTCCGTGGTAGCGGTCACTCCTCCTGCTCAGGCGACTGCTGCCGCCTCTGCTTCCAATGTTGTCCGTCTGGCAGCCTCCTCACGCTTTTCCGCTTCCTCCTGCTCTACCGTTGCCTCACGTTTCGGAGACTCATGCGTGGTCACCACCATTTGTGTTTCTGCCTCAAGCTCTTCCATCACACGTTCCACAATTGCTTCAGCCTCCTTCCGCCGTTCCTCCTCCGCCTGCTGCCACATTGTCTGCAGCTTACTCCGCGTTCGGGAGAGCTCAGGAGAGTCCTGTAGGTAATCCTGAGCCTCTTCCGCCTCCGTGAGGATGCAGTTCTTCTCCTCGCGGCAGACGTCGACAGCCTCCCTGGCCCAATGCCGCAGGGCCTCCTCCTTTAGTGGCTGGTCCACCACTTGCAGGGCCTTGCCCAATTCCTCCGCAACCGCGGTCGCAATCCTCTGTCGGATCCCGCCTTCCCAGGTCAGGCGCCAACACTTTTTGATGGCCGCATACCAGCCATCATTCCGTCTTTCCGCTTCCGAGAGGTGTGCCAGATCTTGGGCCGCGTGCCGCATTCCCCATTTATCGCCGGCCGCCTGTAGCAAGTAACCCCACCTCCATGCTTTTGATCCAACCTTCCTGCACGGTGCGTCTGTAGTTCCTGCTGGCATCTGGTAGGCATGGTAGATGGTGAGGGCCCAGGCTCACTCCTGGAGCAGGTGCACATAACACTGCGTGGGATCCTTGTGTTGGTCGCGGCGGACCTGGAGCCACCATTCACGAGCAACGTTTACCGCGCAATCTGGTTGCTCTGTGTTGAGAAATCCTGCCACGCTTGCCATGTCATGGACTTGTTGAGAGTTGAGGACGTCGTTGAGTGCCAAAATGAGGCGCTCCGCGCTTGCCGTCTCCAGCAGTTTGTCCTGTCGTCCCTGCTGTCCAAGGAGCAGGGCAGCTTTTGCCGCGCCTTTTAATACCACTTGCCAGTTCTTTTCGAAGAGGGGGCGTGCCACCTCGGCGCGGATTGCCTCCGGGAGTTCTTCATGCAGGTGCGTGATGACGCTACTGATTATATCCAGCAGACGATTGGTTCTGGGCTGGTCACCACTGTCGCCCGAGCTTTCTTCCGCCAGGTTGGTACGTGCGCCCTCCATGATTGTCCCAGCGCTGATCACAAGTTGCGGTGTTCCGCGCGCCAGTTTGCCGCGCGGGGTCGGTGGAGACGAGGAGTGCGCAGTCGGTGCGGAAGGACCAGGCGGTGGAGGTGCACCCGATGATGCAGCCGCTGCCGCTGGGGAGGCAGCAGGGCCGGATGCAGGGAGTGCGGCCAACAACACGACGGGTGCAGCTGCCTCTGTTGCTGGTACAGCTACCGCTGCTGGGGATGCGGGGGAGCCGGATGGTTGGGGAACGCTAGGCGGGGCTGTCGCTGCCGATGATGGCGTGGGGCGTCCTGCAGATGTAGCCTGTCCTGTGGTCAATCGCCAAAGTAGACGTCTCATGGGATCCCCACTCCCCCTGTTCGAAGGCGCGGACTCCGCGCTTGAGGGGGGAGCCATTGCGGATGCGGTGTTGCAGAGCATTCCCGAGCTGCGTGTGACACGGCGGGTAAACTGAGTGCCGGCGCCAAGCGAGGCAGAAACCAAGGTGGGTGAGATTGAGAGCGGACAAGGTGAAGTAAGAAGTTGAGTGAACGAACGAATGCCGGAGGCCGAAGTGAGACTGAGAATGCCAGCACCGAGCAATATATCCGCCAGGCGCGGCACGAGCCAGTCCACCGCCAAGAGCATGTCATAGGTCCGGACGTTGCAAACCATGACCGTGTGCGGCGCACGAACGTTGGCAACCTGCATGGGGAGGTCCAGGATTTTGCCGATGGGTGCATCGATGGCACCAGTGGAGATGGAGAAGCGGAGGCGGGTGGGTTTGAGAAGATGATAGAGGTTTAGGATGCCTACCATCCGCAGCGCGATTGTGGTATGCGTGGCACCGGTGTCCACGATGGCCACAAACTTACGACCGCAGACCCAGACATGGCACCAGGCCACGTGGATGGTGGTGGGCGGCGGTGGTGCGGGGGTAAGCGGGGCCGGGGTCCACATGCGTGACGCACGGCGAGCATCTTCCCTGATGTGGGAGTGTGTGGTGGCGATGGCGTGGGCCACCATGCGGACGCCCGTGCCGCGGTTTAGGGTGCAAGAGAGGTGAATCCCGACAGGAGAGAGGGAAGGGTTGAAGGAGGAGAAAAGGGTCTGGAGACGATTTGCAGCAGCGGGGGAGTGAAGAAGGAAATCCACCAGTGGTAAGGGATGACATGGCTCAAGGAGAGGAGAGGGAGAGGGGGTGGGAGACTGCGGTGGAGGAGACGGGATGACTGGCATAGCGGGAGTGCACTGGGTCTGTGGCATGGAGGAGCAAGGGGGAAGATGGGCCGCGACTTCTTCCAGCGTCCATCCGCGGATCGTAGGGTTGAAGCGGTGGTCAAGCTGAAGGCCGGAGATGGTGGCAGGGAGAGCTGGAAGGGTTTCCGCGGAGCCCATGGACGCGTCGGGCTCCCGCTCTGACAGGAGTTGGTGAACGACCGCAGATTCCTCGTTTGTGAACTCGCGGGCGACACCCTCCCACTGGGGCTCGGTGTTTGCCGAGAGAGAAGCAGCTTCAGGAGGGGAGTTTGCGGGGCTGTTCCGCAGTTCTGCGGGATGTGGCCAGTCCGTGCGAGGAAGGCGGCTGAGAGCGTCGGCGTTGCGATTGGCGAGCACGGGCTGGTACTTGATTATCATATTGTAGCCCTGCAGAAGGAGAGCCCACTTGGCCAAGATCCCCTCGTGATTCTGGGTTGTGAGAAGCCATTGCAGTGCCTGATGGCCAGTAAGGACGGTGAAGGGCTTGCCGTTCTTGATGTAATCGCGGAAGTGTTTGTGGGCCCATAGCACAGCCAGGCACTCACCCTTCACTGGTGGGTAGTTCCGCTCACCGTCAGTGAGCGTGCGACTGGCATACGCAATCGCTCGTTGGACGGGTTCCTGGATCAACTGCGACAGCACGGCGCCAAGGCCTTCCCGCAACCAATCGGTGGTGATGGAGAAGGGAAGGTTGAAATCAGGGAACTCAAGCATGGGAGCGGTGACGAGTCGATGATTGATTTCCGCCCAAGCAGCGGCGCACTCCGTTGTCCACTCGAAGGGGATGTCCTGATGAGTCAGCTGCTGTAGTGGGCGGATGATGCGTGCGTGATTGCGGACGAATTTGCGGTAGAACGAGACGAAGCCGAGAAAGATCTTGACCTGCCCCGCTGTGGTGGGTTGGTGCCACTCCTGGACGGCCGCGATCTTCTCGGGGTCCGTTTTGATGCCTTCGGCATGCATGAAGAAACCCAAAAACTCCATCTCCACGGCGCCGATGGAACACTTAGCGGCCTTTAGCTTAGGGTTTGCTGCGCGGAGGGCAGCGAAGACAGCTGTGAGGGAGGAGACGAGTTCCGCGAAGTTGTGGGCTGCGACCATGATGTCGTCGATGTAATCGCTGACGTTGGGAATGCCGCGGAGGGTGGAGTCCATGACTCGCTGGAACTTTGCGCTGGCATTGCGGAGGCCAAAAGGCATGCGGGTGAAGGCGTAGAGGCCCTCTGGGGTGACAAAGGCGGTCTTGGCCATGGAGTCCTTGTGCATAGGGACAACATGGAAAGCTGCTTTGACATCCAGTTTTGCGAACCATCCGCGGCCCTGCTGGCACTCCTGAATGTCGACGATCAGTGGCATCAGATAGGCGTCTTCCTCCATTACTCGGTTGAGATCGCGGAAGTCAACACAGAACCTCCTAGATCCATCCGGTTTGCCGACAATGACCAAGTTAGCTCGCCAGGGGCTGACGACAGGAACGATGATCCCTCTTGCTTTTAGTTCCTCGAGTCCCTTGTTGATGATTTGTTCTTGGTCAGGGAGGATCCGGCGGACTTTCTACTTGATGGCGGCAGCTGTACCGGTGTTGATGACATGGACGGCATTGACCGCCCCAAGGTCTGTTGCGGAACCGGCGAAGATGTCCGCAAAGGAGTCGAGAAGGTCGCGGAAGTCCTGCTTCTGCGTTGGTGAGAGGCGAGGGTGCAAGATGTGATCCCAGCGAGGAGGTGGAGGTGGGGATGGATCGCGGATGGGGTAGAATTCCTCATCATCGTCCGAGGGGAAGCCCTGACCAAATGCCTGTTTGCTCCGCTGCCACAACCCAAGGAGGTTTGCCCGTACTTCTGGTTCCGATTGGTCCGCTGCCAGTTCTCGCCATTCCTCGGCGGGAACCTGCTTCGTATCCAGAATAGCCTCCGTGGGGGTCTGGCCGCACTGGGAGCGGGTAAGTGAGTTTTCCTACGCGGCATCTGAGAGGGAAAAGGGTGCACCGCCGGTCACTGGCACCGTCACCCGGTCGCCCACAGTGATGAGAGCATACTCTTTAGTGCCAGTAGCGGTGGTGAGCTGCATCACGCCCAGAGAGAACAGCAGGTTGCCTTGGCATGGAAGGAGGTATTCCATGCCCAGGAGCACGTCATAGGTCCGTGCCTGTGTGATTTGGACGTCGACTGGCTCATGGAGGGATCCCACCTGCAGAGGCAGTCCATGCACTTCTCCGTCCCCATAGTCCATCCCTCCTGCCGCATTGCTGAACAGCCGAAGTGTAGGGAGGATGCGATCCGCCCAGCCGACCAAGCAGAGAACTCGGAGGGCAACCGTGGTATGGGTTGCGCCATTGTCGATGATGGCCAGGAACTTCCGGCCACAGATCCAGACCACACAGCAGGCAACCTCATAGTGGCGGTCATCACGGCAGGGTGGTTCCAGAGGCTGTGGCACCCAGCCCCAGTCCACTTCATCCGTGCTCAGGGCTGGTGGTGTCTACGCAACGATCCGGTGGGTGTTTTGAGTACCGTGAGGTGGGGTAGTGCATGTGAGGGAAATACCCACAGCCTGAAGACGGTGGTTGGCTTTGGTGAATTCGTCCTTGAGCCGCGGAGCCAGTTCGGGATGGATTCGAAGGAAATCGAAGAAGTTCACATGCGCGATGGGTGTGGTGAAGAGCTTTTCCACAGTGTCTGCGGCATCTACGGCAGCAGGGGGGGTGTTAGGGGAAGCATGTGGAGTGGCTGCCTCGATTGGACCGTCCGCTGGCCCAAGGTTCGCGGTGAGGCGCTTTTCAGGTGGGCGCGTTGAACGGGCGGCCACGGCCTCTTGCAGTCGGGCCTCGACGGCTTCTGCCCTCCAACGCAGGTCACTCTGCAGCTGCACAGCCTCCTACATATTCCATCCGCGGAGTCCTCTTGTGCGAGCCTGTGTGATGAGTGCCGCTTCCTCCGGGGCCGGGGGTACTTCCGTGGTCTCGTTCTCGGCCATCGGTAGGCCCAATTTTACATTGCGCGCGCCGGTGGTAAGATCCACAGTTGGTTGGGGATTTGGGAGGAGTCCTTGCCTGTCTGGGCTTGGCCGGAAGGAGGCGGACGCGGTTGCTGTGGCTGCAGCTGTTGTGACTGCTGCTGTTGTTGACCTGGCCACGTCTGGTTGTAGTATTGGTGCTACTCCTGAACCATACGATCCTGGGATACCGGGTCAGGGCGCGGAGCTGCCTGTCGCTTACGAGGGCAATCCCAAGCAATGTGTTCCAGGATTTGGCAAGTATAGCAAGCTTTTGGCTTCTGCTGCTGCGGAGGCGGGGCGTGTGAGGAAGAGGATGCAGGGGTTTCGCCGCCCTGGTGTTGTCGGGTGGACCGTTTTCTGGCGGAGATAGCCGTGGCATCCTGCATCGCATCTCGGAGGGAATGGCATGTAGTGGTCCGCGATCATGAGGCTGCTGATCTCTTCCGGAAGTGCGGGGATGAGGTTCTGCAAGAGAACCCACAGCGGCAGGCCTTCTCCTTGTAGATTCTTGGCCACGGAGGCCCAGGTCAGGAACTGGTCCAAGAACCTGCGGATGTCCTCATCCTTGCGCATGACCTCCTTCTCGATCTTCCGCAGGGATTCTTCCTTCATTAAATGTTTGAAGCGCTCGATGAGGGCGTTGCCAAAGTCCTCAAAAGATGGGAAAGGTGCACGCGCGTTGTACCAATCAGCTCCAGCTCCCAGGAGGTCAAGTTCTGCAGTGGCGAGGCAGAGGTCGGGCGGAATTTGGCCAACGCTAGCGTAGAGAGTAATTTGCTTGAGCCATACCCAGGGGTCCTCTTCCGGGGCACCCTTAAAGGAGTCCAACCGCAGAATGTTTGCTGGCTCAGAACTGATGTATTGTAGCTGCAGGACGGTGCTGCGGTTAGTCGTCAACGCTGTCACAACAGGTGGCGGGGGAAGGGTCGCAGATGGAGCCGCGGAGTATCCAGTTGGAGGGGTTGGCATCTGAGGCTGCCCCGCGGGCATGGGAGGACTTGGCTGCATGGGTGGGGGAGGCATGTACCAAGAAGAAGGCGCTGGTGCAGTAGCAGTGTAAGGTGTGGAGAAGAATGCCATCCCAGGGGGCGGGATCTGGGTCCCGGGTGCCGATGGTGCCGTCGCTTGGGGCACCCAGTACATCTGGCTGGCAGGAATCGCAACCGCAAAGTAGGGCTGAGCCGCTGGTCCCATGTTGGCAGTCAGGGCCGCCATTGCCCCCGCGGAGTGTTGAGCCACATGTGTCTGCTGTGGTGACGGGTGCGGGTGGCTCTGCATTATCAGTGGTGGCTGTGGCATGAGTGGCGGTGCTTGGAGTGCTCCTCCCGCGGGCACTGTTCCAACCAGCTGCTGGTGGGGAAATTGCTTATGGGCAATCATGGGTGGCTGCAGCGGCCCGTTGGGCACGAGTACCTGCGGCATCACCCCCACCTACGTCATGCCCATAGGCCTCTGGTGCCGCGTCATCCACAGGGGTGGAGTGGTAGCGGAAGGCTGAATCATGGTGCTCATCGGTGCCATACCCCCAAGCGCCTGCTGCTGATAGGTCAATGGTTGAGTTCCCGTTGGTAGCGCTTGAACTGGGACTCCTTGGTGAGTGATGCCCCCACCATGGTTCCCTTGATGCGGTCTCATCGCAGAGGGCTGAGCCGCCACTCCTGCTCGCGGCATGGGCTGCCACGGTTGCTGGGTCGGTACTCCAGGTGCCGGTGGATGCGGCATCGCTCCTGCTTGCGTCATTCTTGTTGCCGCCTGGGATGGGTACATCTGCTGCTGCGGCGATGCGGTATGATGTGGGGGTATTTCTACCAGTGGTATGCCCATGCGCGGCTGGAGAGGAGGCATCTGCTGCGGCCCTGGTCCGGATGCGGAGAACTGCGGCAGCATCCCTGCCTGTCCGACTCCCAGAGGCTGCTGCGGCAAGTGCATTGGCGGCTGTGGCAATCCCGTTGTCTGGGAAGGTGCGGCGGGTTCCACCGCCGTCGCTCCCGTAGGTGGGGAAGGCTGATTTGCTGGCACCTGATTCACCGGCAACTGCGCGGATCCTGGTGTTTGTGAGGGCACCGGCATCCCCAGCTGCCTTTCTCCTGGGTAGAGTGCTGGTGGGATCATCTGCTGCTGCTGCAGTCCAGTCATAGGTGATCCCGCTGATATACCCACTGGGACCGTCCCTGCCAGCTGCTGCGGCAGGTTCGTTACCAGGGGCATCCCAAGCGCGGAGGCCGGTGATCCAGTCTGCTGCAGGTTCATCGTTGACTGCTGGTCGTCCGCTGTTGGGATCCCGGAGGTCCCTGATTCCTCGGGGTTCTGCAGTAGAGTTTGAGGATGCACTGGCGGAGGTGCGTGCCACGCCGCTGTACTGCCAGCCACCAGCGGTTGCTGCCCGCCACGACGCCGGTAGACCAATCCGCGATAGGCTTCGAGCCCCCCACCACCGGAGGAGTCCTTCGGTGATGGTGGTGCATCGGAGAACCACTGAGCTCCCAGTGGTGTCTTCTCTTGCTCCTCCTGTCCTTGTTGGTGCTGGATGGATCCGCGGCTGCCGGAGCTGCGGATGGTCTCCACCTCCGCGTGTTCGCCCAATGCATCCATGATACGACGCCAGTGCAGCTGTTCCAGCCACTCGGTCACACGTCGGTGCTGGGCGAGTGGATCGGAACTTGGTGAAGAGCTGACTGGGGCGCGGAACAGCGCAGGTGAGGATTCTCGGCTGCCTGCAAAGGTGGCGGCCCGGCGTGGCAGGAAGCACCGCACAGGCGATTGCTGCTGTTGCCGCCGCTCGATGGCGTGATGTACGTAGCTGGCTGCCGACATCGACTGGTCTGAAGGTCACGTGTAGTTCCGCTGAACAAAGAGCGGGGAACTGTCCACGCTCACCGCACCATGACACTGATACCCCCAATTTTGCCGCGCCCTTGATTCTCTCCGCGCGGACCTTGTTCCGCACCATGCGCGGATCGTGGACTTTCACCACGTATCCAGAGGAACACAGAAAATAGTTCTAAGTTGCTTGATAGTTCCGCGGACTGCAGGTCCAAACCTCTACGCATGAACCTCACCGATGAGTGACGCTCCGCGGTCCCTTTGTCGCCACACATGAGCCCGCCACCTCGTGGCGTCCAACTCCTTCCCGCGGAATCCTCGTTCCGCGGACGTACGCAAACAGGGGCACCGCCGGCAGCTCAACTCGCCCGGGCTGTTGGCTCTTCACGCAGTGAGTCCCACAGACCGCGGACCAGACACCACGAGCAATGGGAGGCAATGGGGCGGTGGACTGAGAACACGGATGAGAGCGAGTAAATGTCCTATATCAACTGGGCAGGTTACATGGAATGCGGAGTATTTGCTCGAGCAAGCAAGCAAGACTGAGCCACACCTGTTCTATTGTCACCTAGGTCCTTATCTATCTAGGACTCTGCATGGTGTCTCCCCACCGTCGGTCTCATCCCTTTCCTCTTCTTCCTACTTGGACTCCACGGGTTGCGGCTACGCACCGCGGGTCTCGTTCTCAAACTCACACAACACATCCTCTACTAATCATCTTCTTCATCCGCGGCTCGTGCATGCGGTCTTCGTGTCTTTTCCTTGAATCTTCGTCTTCCGCGGTGCATCCCTGTTGATTCCTCCGTGATTGATGCAACAGGTTTTCACGCTGATTGGCTGTTGCTCTCCTGACTGCCCGCTTGTTCGCTGACCTGCCTGCCCCTGTCTCAGTGACTGCGTATTTCCCCGCGGCTCATTCCTTGTTCCCTTCTCACCGCGGATCTCTTCACCATTGCTTCCCACCTTCTCTCTAGCACCACAGGGTTCCGTGCCATTCCCACGCTCAACCGCTTCCGCGGGAGCCAGCATTCCGTGCGCGGTTCTCATCTTGCCCAAGTTCTAACTCCGCGGATTGGCCCCCTCCGCGGAGCAGCGGCAAGAACATGCATGACAGCACCACCACCTACACGACCAGAGTTGGTGATGAGAGCAATGTTTAGTCCACTTCTGCCCTCATCTCCCTTGCGACACTCCTCCTCAAACAACAGGTTCTCCCCCACATCATTCAGCGGGAGCTTATCAGCACACCATTTTAGAGAACTGATCAAAGGGGTATACCTGCTAGGAAGGCCATAGAGTATGGTTAGCATAAGCACATGTTCCTTGACTGGGTCCTCAATCATAGTACGCTGGTCAGAAAGAGACTTCATGAATCTGGAATCATCCATCTTTGCACTGTGAAAGCCACAATGTAGCTGCACGTTCATGAGGATTGAAATGGAAGCAGAATTTGAATCAAGGTTTTTCCAAACCTCCTTTGGCGTGAGAATGCCACCGACAAGGAGTTGCTGCCGTTTGGCAAGGTAAACATAGATGGTGGCTAGGGCTCAAACTCTCTTCTCACAGTGGGTACAAAACTCACTAGATGAGCAAGAGGCATGAGGTGGTTCCTCCTTATTTACATGGCTCCAGAGTCCCATCTCCATCAGCAAAGTCTTTGTGTTGTTCCTCCAGATGAAGAAGTTATTGTTTTAGAACTTCACAATGTTGACACTGGCCACCATAGAAGCAGATATCAACATAGTAGTAGAGTGGTCAGCCGACAACAACACTCTCATACAACAGGGTGAAAGGAATTCATCAAGGATGAGGAAATGCCTTTTTCTAGCTCTACTACCATTGGTGGAAACTAGGACATCTCTCAGGGAGGTGATTAGGTTCACCCAAAGTTGCCTAGGCAGGTACAACAGTTTGTGAGAGGGAGTTGCAGGTTACCCAGACAGAAATCATAGAAGTTAACGTAGATTTGAATGAAGTGTAAATGTCTTGATTCAATCTTTTCTGAGGAAAACAATCATCACAGCTTTATAACGAGCCATTACATGCCTCATTTGGCCAAGGGAGCACTGAGATACACTGTGTTAAAGTTGACCCTCTAGCACACTCGTAGCCTCGCGTGATGAATGGTAGTCACGTTGCCATGCATGAGAATTATGTGTCCCACAACCAGTGCGACCAGTAATCCTAGAAAATTCATGAACTAGAGCCTCTTGAAGGTCCTCCAGTTGCCTTTTATCCTTTAAGGCTGCTCTATGCCATCCTGGCCAATAATCCTGGCTGCCTTTTGTGCTGAATGAGTTCTGGCCATCAGTTGAATCCAACCCATGATCTCCAAACTTTGGAAATACATACATAGAAAAAATGGATTCAAAATTGAGTTATGTAATGTGCGCTGGTACCTGGAAAACATCCTCCATTCAGCTGAAGTATCAGATTGATTTTATCAAGCACCATAGTTTTGTCACTTTCTGATACCCTCATATCCATCAGATGTAACACCTTGTATCAAAGTGCATTGATGTAGGACGGTCAGCCGACGCATTAAATACAAGGCAAGAACCTCATGAAAGTCTTTGGCACATCTCCACCATTCAGAATTTTGCGAACCTTGCAAGGACAATGGTGGACGGAGTGAGCCTACCTGGTGATGAGCACTAGTAAATAACGAAGGCTCCTTTGATAGGATGACTAGGACGTAGTGAACCATGCTCTCAAGGCAAACCAATCAGCAGCCACAACTTTCACGGTAAATGGTGCGCATCCATGACCCCGACGACCAACCTGGTGATGGACGCCTCGTGCTTAGCACACCCTTTCCCTCCGACATTGCGCTATTGGAGGACATTTGACATGATGGGAGGCACTAGCCGACAAGCTCACATCAATGAGAACATGTACCAGATGTTGAGTGGACATGAGAGCCTCCACAACAATCTGCTAAAGAAAAACAACGTGGGGATGGGGTAGCTTCAAACTGTGCACGCACGGGGAAAAGAACTCACCAAGCCAATCTTCAACTCTTGAGCAAGCCTCAAATTTGACCAGCACTCCCCAAGCCATTCCATCCTGCAAACTCCAAAGAACGGACAGTTTGGATGTAACTGATGAGTTTGGAGGTGTACTTCTCAAATCAAAAACAAGGAAAAACGATTGAACTTGCCACCTCGCTTTTATGTGGCACGACTTTTGGTTTTTAGTCTAATCTAAAGTTCATCCAACAGTAGTAGGAGATCGTAGAGCTGGATCAACGGCTCGCGCGGCTGCTTTCACATTGTCGTTGTAGGCCTTTTACCTTTTTAAAAGATCAATCTTACGTGTCACGACTCGCTGACTCCACCAGAGAATTGGATGGACTTCAAACGCGCCGTACTTGCGGACTTGGAAAACAGAATAAGAAGTCTGGCGCAGGGTACAAAGTTCAACGCATGCATCAGCAGTCCCATGTGGCAGAGTATACATAGGGTTTCCACGAAATCATTTCTAGTAGTTGTTTTGCCCCCAAAGAACTCAGTTTCTAGTACAACAATGGCCTCAAGCATGATATCATGTTTGACAGCGTGGAAAATCTCCTGTGATGATTGCAGTAGCAGATTGGATCAATAACACTGACAACAACACTCCGAAGCATGAATTCAATGACTTGCAACCGCAAGGTCACAATCTATATTATGGAGGAGGAAATTTGTAGTAAGAACACCTCATCTCCAAAAGAGATTCATGCAGACCATCTACACGATCAACAGCTATGTTGGACTTGAGGGAAGCCAGGGCACATCTCGCAGAACTGCCAAAAATGGTTGCAATATTCCAAAAAGGGGGAGGGGGGTGATTGTAAAGACAAATGAGGAGTCAAGAACGGGCACAGAGAAGGATTATTCATCAAACGTCATATCCGGTTGGAAGAATCTATGCCGACCGATCGACCATCTAAATGCCTCACATTGACGCATAAGAGGGTTCCTGAGAGCACAAAGTTCGATAAGGGTACAAGGAGGACCAAATGATGATACTCCTATGAGTACAAGCAGGGGGTTGTAAAGCTCGCAAAACTGTACCGTCACTATTGGATGGATGAGCTTCTCAAATTTTTGTGAAAAATGATGTGTTCGAAAGGCTGGGTTTGTGAACCAAGATAGAGGTGTTTGAAGGAAAAACCTCCCATGGACAGTTGCAGATTCGTCTGGTACACAAATTACTCTGACTTTGTATTAGAAATCTGCACAACGTAACAGACTGGAGGGCTTGCCCAATGAGAAAACAAAATATAATCATTGGATGAGATTCTCAATACCAGCACAATCCATAGGTAGACTAAAGCAGCAAAGCAGTCCACGTCAACACTAATGGAAGAAAACGACACCTGTCTATGATTGGGCGACCTACTACGCATTGGGAGTCTAAAAAAATAACACAGTTGGAAGTAGTAGAGGAAGTGGAAAGAGTCGTAAAACATCGGCAGATATCAATGGATGTGGCCAAACGATGTTCATGATGCAAGGCTTGTTCATGTGGAAACAAGAGAAGCAGAAAAAGTGACAGAAGTGGACGTGGAAATATCTGCCACGACAGATTTTTTTTGCAGATAGGTTTGTACCCATTCCAAAGGAGTTTGGATCACTTGCAAAAGATTTTGAAGGGGTTTTCTTGATGAAACTACCCAGGTGTTGTTTTCGCATCACAAAATTGATTAGCAGATACACCTGAAGCCGGGTAGTCGAACAGTCGTCAAGGGACCTATCAGATGATCGACCACTGAGGGATCAAACTCAAGAGGTAATTGGACAGGATACTCGGTCAAGGGTTTGTCAGGCCATCCACGTCACCCCACAAAGTACTTATACTTTCTCTAAAAAAGAAAACAGGTGACATGTGGATGTGCTTGAATCATCAAGCATTGAACGAAATCACCATAATAAAACTACCCCCTTTTGAAAGCAGATTAATTTTTTGACCAGGTCGGTGGGACAAGAACTTTCACCAAATTTGACTGACGCAGCAACTATCATCAGATCAGCACATATAACACAAACATCAAGAAGAAGGCATTGTACACCAGGTACTGTTCATTTGAGCTCACATTTGTGTTTTTTGAACTCACAAATACCCCTAGTGTATGTATAGCTGCAATGAATAACATTTTTCCACTGACCTCAACGACTTTGTCATCGTAAATCTTGATTTCATCCTTGTGTACAACCGCATCCTGGAGGAGCATAATGGAAATCTCCAAAATGCTCTTGAGATTTTACAAATAGAGATTCTGTGGAAAGTTTTCCAAATGCTGATTCAGTCACAGTTCGATCAAGGTTTTGGGCCACATCATCACTGGGGGGCAGATCACCATGGACACGAAGAAAATGGAGGTAGTTGCTGATTGGCCGACATTGACCAACGTTTGGACGCACATGTGTTTTTGCGTTCTACAACTGATACTGTCCATTGGTAAAGGACTACACCCAGGTGTCATTGCCTCTCTCGACCTCACTCGTATCAGAGGAATGTCACAGCAATGGTCCAGGTGGACATTTTGGCGACCACAAGACACTACGGAAGCTGATGAATTATTACTTGTGCAACCAGATGCACACCGATGTGGCATCATTTTCCAAATCATGCAATGGTTGTTTACGGCAAAACTCTCGTTGCATGAGGCCACCGGGACTGCTCCAACCACTCCCTATTCAAATGAAGCCGTGGGTCGATGTCAGCACAGACTTCATGATGGGACTCCCTGTCACTCCGGAGGCATACAATGCCATCGTTGTGGTGGTAGATACATTTTCTAAGATTTCACACATGAATCACGATGTTGACCTCCATCACCGCAGAAGTAACAACATGGCTATTTCTAAATTGGATCGTGCGACTACCCAACTTGCCATGAAGCATCATTAGGGACAGAGAAGACCGCTTCATTAGCCATGTTTGGTGCACACTAATGACATGTTCTGCTTGTTGGATCTAGCTATGAACAATGCTCCATCCTCAAACATGACAAGCAAATTGAGTGGACCAGTGAGACCCTGAAAAACTCCTCCGCACTCTATGCGAGTTCCATGGAAGTGATTGTGCAGAAGAATTGGCAAGCACTGAATCCAAATATGACTCTGCAACTTCAATAGCAACGGGTACAATCCTATTCTAGGTGGTATACGGTGAACATCCTACCACATATGCATGACCAAAAAACATAGCAAAATTTCTGCAATTGACATCCACAATAAAGTTTTTTCTAGTGTTTACAGGTAACACGGCAAACCCTCACTTAGACATAAGATCCCTTGAAGTGAGCCACCCAGTTTTCCATGGCAGCAATCTCGACCACTACCAGAATCTCACCAAGGAATTCTGGAAGAGATGTTGCTCCTTCACCTCACATCCAAGTACAAGGGGATGCATGATACATGATTGAGAAAATCATGTGGCATCGAATTTGTGGAAAAGGAGTGATTATGAAGTCATGTGGCACAGCTACGATGTCACGCACAACACTTGGGAGCTTTATGACAACATCTGAGACATCAATCATCTTATTCATGTATACTAAATCTGTTGAAAAAAGGACTTTTGTCAGATCGCCTCGATCCAACGGTTCACTGGGCTTGGCACAATAACAACAAAAAGGAAACAATAGGGCCGAGAGAAGGATTCACCCTCTCTCTCTCTCTCTCTCTCTCTCTCTCTCTCTCTCTCTCAACCCTTCTGTCTATCCTACATGGCGGGGTATGGTATGGCTGTAGGCAGCCCTCTTTAGGCGTCCCACTGATCCATCCATCCGCAGCCCTACCCACTCTACTCATTCTATTGGAGCTCCGGAGAGCTGACTGGACTATGGTACCGGAAGCTGTGTATTCTGGCAGGATTTGGACAAACAGGGTTTGTGGCCTGGCAGACTAAGCAAGAGTGTGAGCGTGAGCTCCTCTTGACTTCGAGTCTGCTGACGTGGCAGGGAATTGGAGCACGCGGAAGATATTGCCCTTTCTAAAGATGGATCATGTGATCACGAATCATTGCGAGGGAAGTGGATTGATTGGAGCCGCTGCCGAATCGAGAACTGTGACCATCCGGTCCTCTCGAGACAAACGCCCGAGAAAGATCAACGGCCATGGGAAGCTACCGTAGATCCGGGAAATCTCGTCCGTGGATTGCACCGAGGGCGCTGGGCATCCGCCAACCTCGGTCTGCCGATGATCGGAGGTCATCAAGCGGCGTCCGGGTGATGCTGTGACTGAGAACCCACAGACACAGAACACCGGACTACGCAACACTTGTACGTTTTCTGCTACTATCTTGTATAGACAGATAAAGAGCCATAGGCTTGTATTTGCTCTTACTTTGTCTGTGTGAGATCATTTTGAAAAAACTTGGTACCATTGGAAAGCTTTTGAGACGAGTTGTGTAACTGTGCCTTCAGCTCATACTCTTGAATCGCACAGTCAATGACATTACTGAGGCAAGGGTGCCTGTGTGTGTATGAGTGGTGACACGAGTCTGAGAGATCAGCACCAACAATTCAGCAAAGCATCAGATACCAGATCAATTTGAGGACTGCATCTGAAGATCCCTAAAGATCATGTTATGTAAAATTCAACATTTTCTATCAGAGCAGGTGGTATTTTCAGATACACGCAACCATGGCAGCAACCATCAACAATGGAGATCACTTCAAGGTGGCGCCGTTTGACGGCGATGACTACCATACCTTCGCATTCAACATTGAGATGATCTTTCTAAACAAGGGCTTATGAGGAGTCGTCTGCGACCCTCCCACTGACACATTACCTGCAGGAGCATCACTTAAAGAACAAATCAGCTGGAAACGATGCTGTGATCAGGCCTTTTCAATTCTGGCGCTGAATCTAACAGAACGACTCAAGTTCATTATAAGAGAAAACAACCCAACCAACTGTCCAAGGAAGGCTTGGAAGGCTTTGAAGAACCGTTATGAAAGGACAAGCGACGTCAAACTGGGAAGTCTCTTGACAGAGGTTCACACTCAACAGATGGAAGAAGGAACACGTCTGGAGGATCACGTGTCCCATCTTAAACATCTGGCCAGCCGCATTTCATCAATGGGAGAAGTGATCTCTGAAAGAGTCCTAGTAATAATCCTCTTTTGTGGACTACCTGCCAGATTCAAAGACACCATCAACCGACTTCAGACTTTTCAGAAGCAGGGGAAGACTTTTGATGCTCAACTGGCTGAACTTCGAACAACTCTGCAGCAAGCTATTGATGCACAAGGAAGAGCAGCCGGTGGGGCACCTGGTCCTGCCGCTGGAGTCGCACCAGCAGCAGCAGTACCACCTGGGAGTCAACCATATTCCCTGACTCTGGAGAAGGCCGTTGAAGAGCTAATGATGGTTGAAGAACAATACCTCAAGGACAATGGAGGCAAAACTGGCCTCGTATCAAAACATCAAGGACAGAGGACGAAGAAGTTTGGATCATATGGTAATGGCAGTCAGGGCTCCCTCACGCACTTCAACAGCAGGGATCAATCAACACCTCTCTCACCACGGGGTTTTGTCCCACCAAATGACCGAGTATGCTGGACGTGTAAGAAAAAGGGGCACATTGCCGTATACTGTCCTAAACGACATCCAAATTTTGCTTGTCATTATGGTTCTCGACGACCGCATCAAGCAATGCTCACGACTTACATGTCCACCGTGGCCGCCTTTCTTACGGGGTCTTCAAAAGCACAGGAGTTATCTGAGGAAGAAGACAGCTTTCAGTTAAACCTTCTGTCTGAAGGTCCAATCCTGCCTAACAAAGACATGTCAGCCAGAACATTCAACCTATGGCTCCGCACCAGAAGATGCAACACATCACACTCTGGCAGAAGAAGAGTTTGTCACTAAAGAACTGGCCATGTGTTCCATTGACAGCGCGCATCTTCTGGCCGCTGGCATCCTGGCATGGATTATGGATTCTAGCTGCACGAAAGACATGACTTGCAAAAAGGACTGGTTCATCAACTTCAAACTCTTCCTGACACCACGAGAAGTCCGCCTTGGTGATGGGAGAACTATCCCCGCCTACGGGCAAGGGACGGTCAAGGCCGGCATCAAGTGCAATGGAAAACCAGCAATCAGGACCTTTGAAGACGTATTTTATGTCCCAGTTCTCGCTGCAAATCTTCTCTCCGTCACCAAGCTCAACGACAAAGGTTTCAAGGTGATGTTTGATACTGACAAGAACTACAAGGTGTACAATCAGGCGTCTCAACTGGCAGCAGTGGCCACTCGAATGGGAAATCTGACCATCCTTAATACCAGTGAACCTTCAAGACGCCCAGAGACACAAGAGATGGCCTTTGTGGCCTCCTTACCCACATCGGCAAAGACAACTTCTTCGTCAACCATGGCAGATCTTTGGCACAAATGTCTGGCACATGTCACCTATCCAACTCTAAGCAAAATGGCTGCAGATTCAGTTGCTCATGATCTTCCCGCCAGTTTGTTGCAAGACAGCGAAGCACCCATGTGTGGAGGTTGTCTCACAGGCAAACAACATCGAGCCTCCTTTCAAACCCTTCCGTTACATGGAACCCACAAGTGCCTGGAACTAGTGCACATGGACCTCTGCTATATCAAGGAAAGCCCTCTCTCCAACAAGCATTGTTTCCTTGTCATTCTGGATGACTACACACATATGGTCTGGACCCGGATCCTCCGCTTCAAATCTGACACTATTGAAGCGATTAAAACTTGGGTTCGAGAAGTTGAGAATGAGACCAGTCTGACAGTAAAAAAAACCCGCACTGACAACGGCACAGAGTTCTTCAACCGCAACCTCAAAGTCTTCTATGATGAGAGAGGCATTCAACATCAAACCACTGTGCCATACACCCCACAACAGAATGGCAAGGCAGAGCGGATGAACCGGACTCTACTTGAACGATTTCGGACCATGCTCCACTCTGCCGGGCTTTCCTTTGCTGTCTGGGCTGAGGCTCTTCACATTACAGCGTAAATCACAAATCGTCTTCCTACCGCAAAGTTGCCTGCAGGTGCATCAACACCCTACAAAGAATGGACCGGGAGCAAGCCCCATCTGGGACACATCCGTATCTTCGGATGTACAGCGCACGCCTGGGTCCGGCCAGAAGAACGCTCCAAACTTGATCCACGATCAAAAGTCTGCATCCTTCTTGGGTATGAGACACACGACATTTATCGACTATAGGACCCAGACTCCAAACGTGTGATTTGGAGCAGACAACGCATCTTTGATGAAAGCTTCTTCAATCGAGCACGTGATGCAACACCACCAGCAGTCACGCCCACTGTCTACATTGAGACAACTCCACCACCTCTTCAGAAATTATCCGTCGACCCCACACCTGATGACCACGCTGGTGTCCTTCCCCTTGTGGTTCCAGAAGAATATCATGATGCTTCCGCTGCTCCACAGACACTCATCCCCAGCACCATGTCTGTTGTTCCAAAATCAGGACTACGCATGTCTGCTTGACTCACAAGACCTCCATGTTTTCTTCAGCTCGGCTCTCTGTCGACCACTGAGCTCCCAGCTGATGACGACATTGACGACACTGCACTACTCACGCAAGTGGTGGATCCCACCAGCTTCAAAGATGCTATGCGCCGCCCCGATGCTGATCGATGGCGCCAAGCAACTCAAGAGGAACTCTCTCAACTTGAAAAACAACACACATGGGATCTTGTTCCCCGACCACCAAATACTCCCGTTGTCACGTGCAAGTGGGTGTTCAAAACCAAACTGACAAGTGGAGGCACACCTGATCGCTACAAAGCTTGCCTTGTTGCGTGCGGATACAGTCAAGTGCTTGGGGTAAACTATCAAGACACCTTTGCACCTGTGGCCAAGTATTCATCTATCAGAGTGATCCTATCCCTGGCTACCAACAACAAATGGCATCTCCATGAAATGGACGTCAAAAGTGCTTTTCTCAATGGCGACCTCAACGAAACAATCTACATGACTCAACCTGAGGGATTCATCTCCCCAGACAAACCCGATCACGTCTGCAAGCTCAACAAGTCTTTGTACGGCCTGAAGCAAGCTCCACGACAATGGAACTTGAAGATTCATGAATTCTTCCTGGTCCAAGGCCTTCAACGTCTTCACTGAGATCACTCAGTGTACTTTCGTGGAGGATCTAATCTTCTCGGCGTCATTCTCTATGTGGACGACATCATTCTGTTTGGGCCATCTCTCTCTGTTTTGGATACCCTCAAACAGCAGATGTCTCGC
>SZWC01006201.1:71922-83794 GCA_023375785.1 Penium margaritaceum
CTCTCTCTCTCTTGGCTTGGTTGGGCCGGGGGGTGGGGGAGTCCTTCACCGGGCGTTCCCGTGCCTCGCCTTGCATTCTCTCGCCCCCACTTTCCGGCTCTACTCTCCCTAGGGGCCTCTTCCTTTTTTCACTTGTCGGCTTCACCCTCATCGGCGATGGATTGACAAAGGGGGGAATGATGAAAAAAGGACAGCCGTCAGATCGCCTCGATCCAACGATTCACTGGGCTCGGCACAATAACAACAAAAAGGAAACAAGAGGGCTGAGAGAGAGATTCACCCTCTCTCTCTCAACCCTTCTGTCTATCCTACATGGCGGGGTATGTTATGGCTGCGGGCATGCCTCTTTAGGCGTCCCACTGATCCATCCATCCGCAACCCTACCCACTCTACTCATTCTATTGGAGCTTCGGAGAGCTGACTGGACTATGGTACCGGAAGCTGTATACTCTGGCAAGATTTGGACAAACAGGGTGTGTGGCCTGGCAGACTAAGCGAGAGTGTGAGCGTGAGCTCCTCTCGACTTTGAGTCTCCTGACGTGGCAGGGAATTGGAGCACGAGGAAGATATTGCCCTTTCTAAAGATGGATCCTGTGATCACGAATCATTGCAAGGGAAGTGGATTGATTGGAGCCGATGCCGAATTGAGAAGTGTGACCATCCGGTCCTCTCGAGACAAACGCCCGCGAAAGATCAACAGCCATGGGAAGCTACCGTAGATCCGGGGGCGATCTCATCCGTGGATTGCACCGAGGGCGCTGGGCATCCGCCAACCTCGGTCTGCCGATGATCGGAGGTCATCGAGGACCCAAAGACACAGAACATCGGACTGCGCAGCACTTGTACTTTTTCTGCTACTAGCTGGTATAGACAGATAAATAGCCGTAGGTTTGTATTTCCTCTTACTTCGTCCGTATGAGATCATTTCAAACAAGCTTGGTACCATTGGAAAGCTTGTGAGACGAGTTGTGTAACTGTGCCTTGAGCTCATACTCTTGAATCGCAAATTCAATGCAATCATTGAGGCAAGGGTGCCTGTATGTGTATGAGTGGTGACACGAGTCTGAGAGATCAGCACCAACAATTCAGCTAAGCATCAGATACCTGATTAATTTTTGGACTGCATCTGAAGATCCCTAAAGATCTTGTTATGTAGAATTCAACAAAATCCATCATTTCCCTATGTCTTCTAATGTGCTAGGACTTTGTAGCTAAGGCAGGGGAAGAGTCTTACGTCCCTCACGTGCACGTGGTCGTAAACTTCGTCTGTGGGAATTTTCGTCCTTACATCTTTGGTCCATTGCGCATCAAACTCACGATGTTTGAGCTGTTTGACATATGATGTATTGACCACCTGCCCGGATCTCTAGTGTTTTACTCCTGAAGGTTTCGACTCGTCTAACCACTCTTGAGAAGGGTCAACAGAAGTGTCGTAAATCACATCGATGTTTTGATAGTGTTCGGTCGACTCCTTGATGGTGTTAGGCTTTGATTTAACTGGACCTTGATATTCTCAAACTCCCCGACGTCTCACTAGAGCTTCTCAAAGCCACCACTCACATCAGGACATTGCACGAGTTGCTTGATACGAGCCCCAAGGCCCAATGTATGCCTCATGTATGCCCCAATGTATGCCTTGCTGTTGCATAGATGCGGACGGCGTTTTCGACACTTGTTATCGCAATCCACCTGTTGGTGAACATAAATCATTACATAGTATCAATTCCTTGAATTGTCTTCTGCTCCGCACCTCATCCTCATGAACCATCTACGTACCCCTTGGAGTAACATTGACCACCCACATTGCATACATGTAACTAAACCCCTAAGACTCAATTTTGTTCGATCAAGGGATGAATAACTTTGTTATGGTGCGTTGGGGATGGTAAACTCTACCTTGATCAGATTCACGCATGGAAACACCACGCACGTGCAAACGAGCTTGTCAGAATTCAAACGCAAGAGTAGGAGGCCTGTTTCTATTGAAGCATCAACAAGTCGTCAGGTACACTGCCCCCGCAAGAGCACACCGATTACAATGGCAATGACCCACTTTCTCCTTAAGCTAAGGAAGAATACACATGTTTTGTTGAGTCCGGAGTTTTGGACACTACGAGCAGGGATAGTGACCATGTTGGTGCCTGGTACCGTACCGATGGCGACTCGTGACGTGCTATGACTTCATCAACCTTCGGAGCTTGAGGAAGTCTTACACAGTTGTCGCATCACATTTTTCTCCAATTCCATAGCAATGCCATGAGGACTTCGTACGCCATTTCACACGCCCACTTCCCTCCCTAGAAAGAAGAGTTAATTGCCTCCCATGTGTGATGGACCCCTTGGGTGGAAACTTGACTTTCTTTTGTTCGATGCAATGTCTATGAAGTGTTAAGGGCTAGTTTTGTTACTTACCAGATGTTCACAATTCCCGAGGCTTTCTGAGTGGGCATTTATGTTATTGTACAAATAGCCCACCACAAGTCGAGACCCCGATTTTCACTCCGACGATCGAAGGCCATTCGGGCAACCACCCTCACCCTCTGGCGAACCTTCTCGCGCTTTCTAATAACTTCGACCACTTTCCAGAATCATCCACAGAATGCTCACAACCTTTTGGTCGACTTCTCGACGCATCAAGACATATCTCAAATTTTAAAGATGCATCTCGCATCTTCGCCATCGATCCTTGAAGCACCCGGCTTCTAGGCATAGCTTCTCGGATTGGACCACTCATGAAACGACTCCACATGTGTTGCTTGATGATTGACCCAACGACCTCAACTATACTTCATTTCAACTTGACACTTGCATATATATGTTTGATCATTTTGACACTTGTCACCAAAGTACACTTACCGCTAATCATAAATTGCTCAAGTCTCATGAATTCTTAATCATGTTCTACCTCACAACTTCTACCTGCTCGCCATCTCCGCTTCCTTCGGTATAATACCTGGTATCAGAGTGCAAAGATGCTGAAGAGGCATCCGACTACTTGCCCATCTGGAGGAATACCTCGCACATGTTGCCAGTGCACCTCGCACGTCAAGACTTCGCAGAATTTGCGACTATGACGTGAAGTCAGTGAGTGCATGTGACGGCGAGCAACGGGTCTTCGGCGACGACTTTGGCGATGGAGGAGCAGACCGTGCCTATGCACGTGAACCCTGAAACGGCAGCAAACGCTATCGTGGCAAGCTATGTCGCAGCTCAAGTAACCCCTATGACTTGGTCACGGATCTAACGGCAGTAAACCAGCCACCCCTACCGACAGCCTCGACCATGACGGCAAGAACGACATGTGGCATCGGATGACAGTCGTGGATCAACAAAGAACAGGCAAACCATGTCAATGTGCTCGAGAGAATCAACAGCCACCTGCTCTAATAGCTCAACGTCGCGATGGAGGCTCTCCGCAACGCATGCGCACGAGAAGCGGTGGTCGTTGAGAGGAATACCCAACTCTCAAGCAAACCCAAAATTTGTCCGGCCACACGAGAAACGTTCAATCTAGGGAATTCCAAAGAACCGACGGTCCGGATGTGGCTGATGAATCTGGAGGTGTACTTCACTGCTATTGGGGTCAGCAATGATTAATCGAATATTGACCTCGTGGCCGCGCTTTTGCGTGGCACAACATTGATTTGATGGTCTGGTCTAAAGACCATGCAACGGCAAGAGGAGAACAGCAGGACCTCATCAACAGCCATCGATGCCTTTCTCATGTTGCTGGTTGTATGTGTACCCTTTGAGTAGATCAACCCGCAATGGCAAGACGCAGTGATGCCACCAATCGATTGGAACGAGTTCTCGCACGCAATGCTCGCACTATTTGGACAACTGGAAAAAAAGTCTGACGCTCGGTACAAGCTCCAGCATCTCCGTCAGCAGTCTTGCGTGGCAGAGAATATGTGGAGGTTCCGCGAGATCATCATTGGTGCTGAAATTGCCCCTTATGATCTCTTTTTTCACTACAACAATGGCCTCAAACGAGACATCCGACAAGCAATTGCCATTTTTGGCATCCAAAACGACTTTCCACGAATGATCGTAGTAGTAGATTGGATCGACAACACCAAATACAACATTCGTATCCAGGATTCCTACGGTTGATGACCTCCCAACCATAGTTATTGTGGGAATACACAAATCCAATCGGGGTCCTCCTCGACTTCGATGGAAGTGGACGTCGTCGACCATAGAGATACGCGTACGTGTTATAACTGCGGAAAAGCCGGGCACATCGCTCACAACCGTTGGAGAAAATGAGTCAAGATACGGTAAAGGGCTTGAGTGAAAGGCGTGAATCTTGTTTGTGAAGAGAAATCTGCAACGAACAATCACCCATCTGAATGGCCTATGACGCCATACAGGGTTTCTGAGATCGCAAAGTTTAAAGAGGGGTACGAGGATGACCTACCGGCGATACTACAAAAAGTTCAACCTAGAGTCCCAGAATGGTACCTGCACTACTGGATGGAGGAGCTTCACAAAGTTTTATAAGCAACGACATGGTTCACAAGGTGGGTTTGTAAAGGAAACCAGGAGTGTTTAGAGGAGAAATCATTGACGGAAGACTGTAAATATGGAGACTCCGAGAACCGCTCCAACTACAAGTGGGAGAGCTGCGGGTTGTAACGGTCTCAGGTATTCTCCAATGAGTGACTTCAAAATCATTCTCGGATGAGATTTCCTGCATTTGCGACATCCACAAGTTGATTGGAATAGTGGCAACATCAACATGCAAATGTACGGTGCCAAGCGACAACTTCCACATGTGGGACAAAAGAGAACAGCGGAAGCAGCGAAGGTGGAAGCAGCAGAGGAAGCCGAGATAGCTGAAAAACTATAACCCGTGCGGCCAATACCACTCAATCTGGCCAAACATTGCATATGACGAGGGGCTTGTGCGTGGCTTTTGCATCTCGAGCCAATAGAAGAAGCGGAAGTGGAAACAGCCTACTTATCGGTCTCATCAGCCTCATCGGCATCAGCAAAGTTCACAATGGTGCCTAATAAGTTTGCATCACTCATCCTAGAGTTTGCAAACGTCTTCCATGACGAAATCCCAAAAACTCTACCACCTCAACGGAACATCGATCATCGCATCGAACTGAAACTAGGTAGCCATCCCAAGTTTTGAGGGAGCTATCGGATGAGCGTTCGCAAACTGAATGAGCTCAAAGAGGAGATCAATGAGGTCCTCAATCAGGGGTTCATCCACCCATCCACGTCACCATATGCCACTCCTGTACTGTTCATGAAAAAGAAAGCTGGCAAAATGTGGATATGCATGGATTGTAGGATGTTGAAAGATGCCACCATCAAAACCGCTACCCTCTCCCTCGAGTCGACGAACTTTTCGACTAACTCCGAGGGGCTCCAAATCTCACCAACATTGATCTAGGCAATGTCTATCACTAGATCAGTGTGGTAGATGCCAATATTGAGAACATGGCGTTCAGAATTCGCTACAAGCATTTTGAGTTCACAATTATACTATATTGACTTACAAATGCCTCGGTGACATTCATGGCTGTAATGGACAACAATTTTTCTGCCCATACATCGCTGATTTTGTTGTGGTGAATCTCGACGACATCTTGGTATACACCCGCATCCTGGAGGAGCACAATGGATATCTTAAAAAACTTCTTGAAGTTCTACAAAGAGAGAAAATTTTCAGAAAAGTCTCAAAATGCCACTTTGGCCCCTGTTTGATTGCGTTTTTGGGCCACGTCATCAACGAAGGACGCATCACCATTGATACGAAAAAAGTGGTAGCAGTAGCTGGTTGGCCGACGCAGACCAACGTCCAAGAGGTTCAAGTTTTCCCCAACTTATGCAATCATTATCGGTGCTTCGTTCGGGATTACGCTCAAGTGTCGGTGCCTCTCTTGGACCTCACTCAAAAAGATAATGAGTGGCGGTGGGGAGAAAACGAACAAGAAGCGTTCACTGCTTTGCACAATGCTCTAACCTCGGCAACAACCCTACGATTAGCTGATCTAACGGTCGACTACATCATGGATACAGACGGGTCAGACGGAGCCATTGCCACACTCCACTTACAAAACCATGGCAACAGAGAACAGCCTGTTCCATACATTTCAATGAAACTACGAGGATCGAAACTCAACTACATTGTACACAAAAAAGAGATGCTTGCGATCGTACATGCATCTAAGACATGGCGGTGTCATCTAGAGTGCCTACAATGCATGATGCACACCGACCACCATGTAGTGAATTATTAGAAGATGCAGTCAAAACTTAGTCAATGTCGAACCCGATGGATGGAGTTCCTTTAATCTTGGATGAACAACAAAATCGAGTACCAGACAGGCACAACCAACCCGGCAAATGAGCTCAACCGCCAACCGGATATGATGGCTCAAGCAACAACACGACGACTGGAATGAGACTCGTATCTCAAGAAGTTGTTCACACGAGGTTACGACTGGCACAACGGATATGAAAAAGCAGAATTATGGTACGTAGTACCTTGTTAGAGACAAAGATTCACTTGTCAGGTGGTCCTTCCGCCAAACGATGAAGTCCACCGCATGCTGCTTGAAGAGCGCCACGACATTGGTCCGGGTGGACATTTTGAAGAGGACAAGACGTTGAAGAAGCAGGAAAAACACTAGTGGGAGAAGATGTTACCCCTCGTGGCCAACTTCTGCAAATCATATGACACGTGTCTGCGACAAAAATCCCATCGCACATAACCACCATGACTTTTGCAACCGCTTCTCATTCCAACGGAAGCGTGGAATGACATCTCCATGGACTTCATCATAGGAAAACCAGTCACACGTGAGGGATTTGACAGAATCCTCATTGTTGTCGACAGGTTATTCAAAATGTCTCACTTAATCCGGACCACGACGAACGTCACCATAGAGGGAACAACATGGCTGTTTCTATACAGCATTGTGTGGCTACACGACGTATCGAAATGATCACAAGCGAGAGAGACAGTTGATTCACTAGTTGTTTTTGGCGCAAACCGATGACTCGCTACAGTAGTTGGATTTAGCTATTAATGACGATCCATCCTCAAATTGATGGCTAAACCGAGCGGACCAACCAAACACTCGAACAACTTCTCCAAACGTTATGCGAACCTCATGGGAGAGATTGAGCATGACCGTCGAAATCGCTTACAAGTGGGCGATTTCCACCGCAACAGGCAAAAATCCGTTTGAAGTGATTCATGGCAAACTTCCCCCAACACCAGCCGGATTACACAACAAGAGCAACAGTCCTCCGGTTGACGTCTATTGCCACGACTTTTCTACCATATCTAAGGAACACGGCATACGCTCGCGAAGACGCAAGCGATGATGAAAAAAGCAGATGACGGACATTGCAACGGCGAGTTGTTGCATACCACAACGAAGCTTTTCTAAACTCGAACTACATCAAACCCAGTGGAGCTGGCTGTTCAAAGCTCAAACCCCGATGGTTGGGACCGTTTAAAATCAAGCGCATGCAAGTCCCCGTGGTTGCGCGACTCAAACTCCCCGACACTATGCATGTTCATACGATGTTTCATATTTCTAGTCTCAAGCACTATCGAGACCCCGGAGAGAACTTCCGCGGCATGGATGTACTGCCCCATCCTCCTGCACAAGTGGACCCGGACACTCAATACGTCATTGAGGACTTCCATGGCCATCAAAAACGTTGAAAAACAATAGAACATCCTGTCAAGTGGCATGGCTACGATGCCGCGCATAACAGTTGGGAGGCCTAAAACAACCTCCGAGACGTCGATCATCTCATCGACAACTATTACCGTCGTCACAGGGCCACCTCTGCACGTGCGCCGGGACAGTACGGCAAAAAGGGGGGAAGTGTTACATCTCAGACATACACAAATCCCTAATCTTTTCGAATGGGCATTTTTGTCATTATATAAATAGCCCATTGAGTGTCAAGACCTCGATTTCCACTCCGAAGGTCGAGGGAATTTTGGCCAATTGCCCTCTTACCTTGGCAGTCCTTTTCGCACCTTGAACAACTTTGACCACTTTCAAGAATCATCGATTAAAGTGGCACGACCTTTTCATCGAATTCTCGACGCATCAAGACATATCTTGATTTACAAAGATGCATCTTGCATCTTTGCCGATGATCCTTGAAGCCCCTGGATTTTTCGACGGAGCTTCTCGAATCCGACCACTCAGGACACGACTTCGCATACATCGCTTGATAGTTAACCCAAAGACCCCGACTATACCTCATTCGTAACTTGACACTTGTATATATATGTTCAATCATTTCGAAGTACACTTACCGCTAATGTGAAACTGCCTCACTGTCCTGAATTCTGAATTGGTTATGCCTTACAACTTCTACCTGTTCACCATCTACACTCCGTTCGGCATAACAAGTTTGGCATGCCACGATGTATGAAATTGCTCTAATAGGTGAGAGGAATCTTCTCAACTATACAAATCCGTGTGCAAGGAAGTTGATGGTTCCCTAGGAATCGTAGGGCCTGCACGACCTCATTGACTATTATCTTCCCGTCAACCATTCTACTACCCATGCATTGTGTCTCACCGACATTCCACTCGGCCTCTTTTGCCGTTGAATGCTTGTATGTGCAAAAAGTTTCCATAGAAGTGTCACTTGGTTCCATTGCGACCTCGGTGCAAATTGTTGTAGAGCATCGTTTGGGGCAGGAAGTAAAAAAACACCGTTTAGTATTTGTTTTGCTAGAGTTTTGTAGACTACATCTAGCATGAAACGAAACGTCTACGCGCATTCTAGGTGGGGAGAGCACAAGCACATGAAATTGATGTGGAGGGTTGTTAGATAAAACGATTGCTGAAGGGTTGTCCAAACAACCCTTCAGCTATGCGAATTCATCTCACTTAGTCACATGATTATGTGAATCTTGGCATGCCAAACACACCGGGCACGTCTCGAAACATCCCACTAGTTGAACTGAATAAGTAGAACAATTCATGTTTTTGGACAGCCGATGCTACGATCGAATAGGCAGCCTGTTCGAGAACCAAATAGAGAGGTGGGATCCACGGCCTAGGTAGCTCGAGCTGAAACGGCAAGGGAAATGTAGACTTTTGAGGGATTTTTTTATGACCATACTGGATAAGACAACGGCCAGGTTGCATCCTCGGACGTGTGTCTAGAGTAAGGGGACCATGTTGTCCTCTATGAAATCTCGACCATTGCGTTATCCGGTTGGTGGATAAAATAGAGTACAAAGTTTCCTTGATTCTGGTCCTCTGTCGTCTTTATCAAGGATGACCGTCGATCCAGCTGCGAAGACCGGATAATTGGCCCTGTCCAGATGTGCAACAGTCCGGATGAATGAACATTGACCGAAGGGCATGCACTCTTGTGTCAAAGTAGGGAGTCCATATTCGCAAGCTGTCTAAATTTTTTATTTTTGCCTTATTCAGTTGCAGTAGTGGGATGTTTCCAGACGTGCCCACCGGCACCCTGCCTTTGCCTGAAAACCACGCGAGGAACAGTTTCGTACCCGTCCCTGTTCCCACTAACCTGAACCGGAAGGTCAACGTTGGCGTGCAGGCCATGCAAACAACTGAGTCCTTGGACTCTAGTTTAATCGTGAACATCATCACCCGAATCTGCGCGACGTGCGCGCAGATTCGAGTGACATATCTTGACTATTCAATAAGAAGCGACAAAACTATAATTGCCATTCCGACGAAATTACCCGGGCATCGAGCGGGGCGTAATAATTGCAAAGAAAAATCCGTACGAACTGGAATATAGATGCCAATTCAGATCGCGGACAGAAACCTGATGCCGGCACGAGACGCTCCCAGTATCCGGACAATCCGCACCGAAACGCAGTCGTGGTGGAACAGTGCAAACGTCGCAGCATCATGAAACGTCCATATAACGTTGTGGATCGTAAAATGTGTTCATTGTCTGCAACGTTAGTCGAACGTCGTGGCAAATCGTTTGCTGCAAGGTTACAAAACGTCGTGGATTGATTTAGTCGTTGCATGTCTGCTTCGTTATGCAGTCGTTGTGGATTCTTCTACATCCACATGACGTTGCGAAATTACGCATACTTAGATGTCATTGCAACCTGGTGGCACGGAACGTTCACTGCAGGAGTTTGAAAGTAATGTAACGTTGCAGATCATTGTCAACTTCGTGGAATTCAGCAGTCGTTGCGGATGAGTTGCAAACGTTGTGGAACGTCCACACGTANGCGCCGTATTCGAACGATGACTACTCTGACTTGGTTTTTTTTTCAAGAAGTGACTCCTTCGCAGAGATTGAACCTGGGTACACATTATGGGAGTTTAGAGGGGAAACCTAAGGATGGTTGACAAAACGTGGTGATGTTATGAGAGGACTACACATCATGTCTGAACGAACGTTTTATGATGTTGAATCAGTTATAAATACGTTTCTAGTTTATTTAGAATTATAGGCTAGTACATGGGGAATGGGGAATTTAATGAAGGGTTCACGATGTACCCAGTATATGGAACTATACAGCTCATATACCAATGTTGCAGAAAAAATAACGCATATGACAAGAAAACACCGGAAGAACAGTGGGTGCGCACACAGCTCCGGGCCATGGGGGAAATTCACCATGGGGAATTTAATGAAACCAAATGCACAGTGAATTAGGGCTAGTGTAGGGCTACTAGAAACATTTTACAGCTCGTCAATACACATTAATTATGAACGGGGGTGGCGACTCCCTATCCCCCCTAACCTCTGCAAAAACGTTGGAGGTGTACGTAATGCGTGTATTGGTAATTGTGGCATACAAAAGAATGCAGTTGTGTAGCCTTTCATAAATACAAAGAAGCATATGCATGGTGTCAATCATGCAATTGCAACGGGTCAAAGAAAAGAAAAAATGTAATGAATTGTTTAAATACAGGTTCTCGTTTTCTAACGTTATGAGCTTAAGAACAACACTCCATCTAGAATTCCCCAAAACAAACAAAATGTGTTTATGGGAAGTGTATTGGAGGGAGCATTTGGNAATGAATACACAAGTGTCTTTCTACGTTTGTTCATGAAGTTGAGCCCCTTTCATATTCACTTCCCAATACACTCCCTTGATTCACTACGACTTCAAGGGAAGATAACTTGACCAAACGCCTCTCTAAGTGAGAATGGCATCTACCCTATGTCTTAGAAAGAGTTGCGGATGGAAAAACAAATAAAAAAATGATTGCATTTTAACAAATTGAAAGCAAAACCTTTTCTGATCTCAATATATGTGTGGTTTGTATCAAGCATCCACCTTGATAAAGTAGATGTATTTGGGACGTGTATTGGGATGTGTCTCTTCCACACAATAAAAAACGTACACAAGTGTACATTTCACCATTTGTACTAAGTCTACCCCTCTCCAAATACAAGACCGAATACAAACCCCCGGTAGAGTACTTGTATTGGGTATTTTATTTGTAGAGGTGGATATTCCCCTTTTAAAAGTAAAGTATGTATCTAGCAAGTGTACCAAATGCTTAAGCAAATAGAAAACAGCAAAGAAACCCGTGAATTGTATCTCAAAAAGGAAATTTTCAGTTCAATTTGTCCAACCGCATCATCGAACATCATTTAGTACATGAGAAAAATGAGAAATTTCATAGTCATCGAATGCGATAGGGTAGCTTTTTTAAAACGTCAACCTTAAAGCCATGCAAGTGCATTTTTGCATGTGTATAAGGTTTTAAACCCCCCAGATACAAGACTAAACACTCCTCCGATTCAATCTCTTTCTTTGGGGGGGGTCCCCCCTGATTATTTTAACCATACACTCTAGCGTTGAGTGAGCCATTCTAACATAGGGTATCCATTTAAGGAATTGAAGGAGAAAATTATAGTT
>SZWC01006201.1:124783-132283 GCA_023375785.1 Penium margaritaceum
CTCGCACGGACAGCGGCGTCAGGTGGCGCGGCAGCTGCGCGTCGTCGCAGCAGCGAGCAGCGGAAGCTGCGGGTCACAACGGCAACGGCGGCTCGGCGACGGCTGCAGCGGCGGCTCGGCGGCTCGGCGACAGTTGCGATGGCAGCGCGTACAGCGCGGCGGCTTGGGGCAGCAGCGGAACGTAGCAACAGCAGCAGCAGCAGCGGCGGCAGCGTCTACAGCGCGGCGGCTCGACGTAGTAGCGGATCGCAGCAGCGGCAGCGGTAGCGGCGTGTTCAGCGCGGCGGCTCGGAGCTGCAATGGGACGCAGCAGCAGCAGCAGCGGCGGCTCAGGGCAGCTGTGGAACGCAGCAACAGCAGCAGCAGCAACGGTGGGAGCGCGTAGAGTGCAGCGGCTTGTAGCAGTAACGCAACGCGGCAGCAGCAGCAGTGGCAGCTCGTAGAGCGCGGCGGCTCGAAGCGCGCCGGCTCTGCGAGCCGCACCTCCGTCCTCCCCTCTCCTCCGCCGGCCTCCTCTCCCCCTCCCCCCCCCCTCCTTCTTTCTTTGCCCTCGCTGCTTCCTTTCCCCTCCCCCTGTCCCCTCCCCTCCCCCACCTCCCCGGCATCCTTTCTTTCTCTCTTTTTCCATTTTTTTGCTCTCGTTCCCCCTTCCCCCCCCTCCCGGCCCCCCTTTCTTTCTTTCTTTTTCTGCTTTCTTGCTCTCGTTCCCCCTTCCCCCCCCTCCCGGCCCCCCTTTCTTTCTTTCTTTTTCTGCTTTCTTGCTCTCGTTCCCCCTTCCCCCCCCTCCCGGCCCCCCTTTCTTTCTTTCTTTTTCTGCTTTCTTGCTCTCGTTCCCCCTTCCCCCCCCTCCCGGCCCCCCTTTCTTTCTTTCTTTTTCTGCTTTCTTGCTCTCGTTCCCCCTTCCCCCCCCTCCCGGCCCCCCTTTCTTTCTTTCTTTTTCTGCTTTCTTGCTCTCGTTCCCCCTTCCCCCCCCTCCCGGCCCCCCTTTCTTTCTTTCTTTTTCTGCTTTCTTGCTCTCGTTCCCCCTTCCCCCCCCTCCCGGCCCCCCTTTCTTTCTTTCTTTTTCTGCTTTCTTGCTCTCGTTCCCCCTTCCCCCCCCTCCCGGCCCCCCTTTCTTTCTTTCTTTTTCTGCTTTCTTGCTCTCGTTCCCCCTTCCCCCCCCTCCCGGCCCCCCTTTCTTTCTTTCTTTTTCTGCTTTCTTGCTCTCGTTCCCCCTTCCCCCCCCTCCCGGCCCCCCTTTCTTTCTTTCTTTTTCTGCTTTCTTGCTCTCGTTCCCCCTTCCCCCCCCTCCCGGCCCCCCTTTCTTTCTTTCTTTTTCTGCTTTCTTGCTCTCGTTCCCCCTTCCCCCCCCTCCCGGCCCCCCTTTCTTTCTTTCTTTTTCTGCTTTCTTGCTCTCGTTCCCCCTTCCCCCCCCTCCCGGCCCCCCTTTCTTTCTTTCTTTTTCTGCTTTCTTGCTCTCGTTCCCCCTTCCCCCCCCCTCCCCCCTTCTCCCTCTTCCTGCCCCGTCTCTGCCCTGTTCTTCCCCCTACCTCCCTTCTTCCCTCCTCCCTTCTCCCACTTCCTGCCCCGTCCCCGCCCCGCTCCTCCCCCTTCCCCGACTCGGGCCCCGCCCTTCCCCTCCCATTTTCTTGTCCCTTCCCCGCCCTCCCTTCCCTTCTCCCCTCCCTTGTTCCCCATCCCCCCCTTGCCTCTGCTCTTTCTCCCTCTCCTCTCTACCCTCCCCCAACGTCTTCTCAAGCTGCTTCACCCTCCCCTCCTATGGCGCTCCTTGTCGCCCCTCCTCTCGCTCCGGTCTTCCCGGCCTGGCCCCTCCGTGCGTGGCCGTTCCCTGGCCCTCTTTTCCCGCTGCGCCCGTGGCGCGTGCAGTTGGCATGCCGGGGCTGGGCACAGGCCGCATTGCCTTCGGACGCGCTGCGGCGCCCGCCTCGGGCCCGACGGCGCCTTGGAGTCGTGCTGCATCATGCAGCTGACCTTCTCCACCCCCCGCCCGTCCGCATCGAGGAGTTCCCAGCGTCCGTGGCGGGTGGCGATGACGAGCCGACGGCGCGCCTCCGCGCTGCTGGCCTCTGGGGGGCTCGGAAGCGGGCGGCGGCCTTCTGCCTTGAGGTCGTTGCGCCGCGCCTTCCCGGGAACAAGCGTCCCCGCCTCCTCCCGCCGGCCGTCGGTGTGGCCAGCCCCTGTAAGCGCAAGGCGGAGCCAGTGGCGGAGCCAGGGCCTGGGCCCCTGCTGCCCCTTCGCCCAGTGGTGCGCAGGCGCCTGCGGAGAAGATGCGTCGTCCAGCCTCCTCTGTGTCTCCGCTTGCCCCCAGGCCTTTGGCCCCTCCTGCCGCAGCCTAGGGAGCCCCTGCGTTTGAGTGGAGACTTCCATAGTGCAGTAGCTGGGGCTCCGGGGCAGAAGCAGCAGCCGGAGATCCCCCGGCTCCGGCAGCCTGAGTTCCCTCAGCAGCAGCGGCAGGACGTCCCGCAGCAGCAGCAGCAGGCAGAGGAGGTGCAGCAGCAGGCAGAGGAGGTGCAGCAGCAGGAGGTGCGGCACCAGGAGGTGCGGCAGTAGCGGCAGGAGGATATGCAGCAGCAGCAGCCGCGGCACCAGGAGGAGCAGGTCCACCATCTGTGGCGCCTACAGCAATCGCAGCTTCGCCAACAGCAGCAAGTGGAGGACCTGCAGCTGCAGCTCCAGCACAGCCAGCACCAGGTTTGACCGGAGCCACGGCAGCCGCCTCAGCAGTAGCAGCAGCGGCAGCAGCCGCAACAACAGCAGCAGCGGCCACAGCAGCAGCAGCCACCGCAGCAGCCACAGCGGCCGCCGCCGCAGCTGCAGCCCCAGTGCGCGGCCGTCTCTGCCGCGGAGCTCGACGCCCTCCTCTTTCACCTCGATGCCGACTTGGAGGGCGAGTGCGCGGCACTCCAGGCCGACACTCGGGAGCGGCTCCGCGGTCTTTTCCTCCGCTACGACTCCCACGTCAGCCAGCACCTCTCCACCCTCCACCAGCAGCATGCGTCGGTTCGGGAGGCGCTTGCCCATCTTCACCAGCAGGCGGCCGTCCTTCGCAGCGACTTCGCCGCCCACGCGGGCTCCTCGTCAGGTCTTGACCCGCAGGTCGATGAGGTCGCAGTTGTGGTGCGCCGGCTCCAGGTTCTACTCGAGAGCCAGGCGCTCCAGGAGTTGCAGGAGCAGGAGCGCTGTCGCGGAGCCCTCGCACATCTTCACCACCAGGTCCTGGGGTTAGCGGCGCACGTTTCCACGCTGCCGGTGCATGCGGACAGGCTGGCGCCTGACCCAGCTGCTCCGGACACGTCGGGCAGCAGCGACCCAGGGCAGGAGGTCGTCATGGAGGCAGCAGATGAGGTCGCCCCTCCCGCCGCGCACGAGGTGCCTCCAGATTTGCCGTTCGCGCCTCCGGTGAGCGAGCCCCTCGCGAGCCCGGTGGGCGTCCCAGCTGTGTAGGTCATGCTTGCTGCGCCGGCAGTGGAGGCCTCCGTGTCGCTGTCTTCGGNGCCCACGCGGGCTCCTCGCCAGGTCTTGACCCGCGGGTCGATGAGGTCGCAGTTGCGGTGCGCCGGCTCCAGGTTCTACTCGAGAGCCAGGCGCTCCAGGAGTTGCAGGAGCAGGAGCGCTGTCGCGGAGCCCTCGCACATCTTCACCACCAGGTCCTGGGGTTAGCGGCGCACGTTTCCACGCTGCCGGTGCATGCGGACAGGCTGGCGCCTGACCCAGCTGCTCCGGACACGTCGGGCAGCAGCGACCCAGGGCAGGAGATCGTCATGGAGGCAGCAGATGAGGTCGCCCCTCCCGCCGCGCACGAGGTGCCTCCAGATTTGCCGTTCGCGCTTCCGGCGAACGAGCCCCTCGCGAGCCTAGTGGGCGTCCCAGCTGTGCAGGTCATGCTTGCTGCGCCGGCAGTGGAGGCCTCCGTGTCGCTGTCTTCGGTTCCTGCTGCTACGGGCCAGGGTCGTCAGGGCGGCCGCCAGTCCCAGTCGTCGGGCCCGCGCCCCTCTACCTCCGGGAGTGGTGCTCGGCAGACGCGATCAGCAAGTGGTGGACGGCCTTCTGCGACACCTGGGGGAGCTGGAGATGCAGCAGGTGCTGGCGGCAATGACGGTGATGACCCTCGCGGGCGCCGGAGCTCGACCCCACCCCTTGATGCTCCTGCGGAGGTGGAGGAGCAGGAGCAGGCTGATGTTGAGCTCGTGCTGGAGCCAGGTGCCCAAGAGTCGCCCGCAAGCCGCCCGCCTCGAGCCCAGCCATCGACGACTGTGACTGGGCCAGGCCGTACCCGAACCTAGCGCGCTTGTCCACGCCGGCGTCAGCCGTCTGCGCTTCCCGTCTTGTCGACAGACCCCGACGACGCGTTGCCCGCTTGTCCAGCGCCTGACGGTCAGGCGGCGGCGGCGGTCACCAGCGACATTGGAGCCGCTCCTCTGGTTTCCCCAGCCTCACCTGACTTGGCGCCCCTGGCATTGGTACCGTGGTCCCCTCCTCCGGGAGGTGCTACCGCCGCGCATGCCAGCCCGGCCTCTCCCCCGCGGTCGCCGGGCCATACACCGGCCCCTCTGGGCGGCCCGGGGACACGAGGGCCTCCTTGGAGGTGTCCTTGGTTTGGGTGCGCCTATGCCGGTCGCACCCGCCGGGCTCTGCAACGCCATTGGACTCTCCGTCAGACGCGTTGGTGCATGGACGCGGCCATCCGTGGAGAGCAGCGCCTCCGCTCCGACATGGAGGCCCCACCGCAGGTGCCGGCGGACCGGCCTGTCCGAGCCAGCGCAGAGGCAGCAGCGGAGGCACGAGAGCTAGCAGATTGGATCGCGGAGCGGAGTGCTCTTGGCGGTTTGGCGGACCCAGAGCAGGTATTCACCCCACAGGAGTGGCAGACAGAGTGGCGTTGTCGGCGTCAGCAGCGGAGTCCCAGCAGGCGACTAGGGCCTCCCGACGGCGCCGCTATCTCGCGGCGCGCCACGAGCGTGTCTCTCGGGCCCGCGATACGCTCACGCCCCCTGGAGCTGCTGTCGACCACACCCCGCCACTGTTGCCCTCGCAGCAGGAGCGGGCCTCTACAGGCGAGTGCCCGGCTCCGGTGCTGCCTCCATGGCCCTTGGCTCTCCCGCCGCCTCCCAGTGCGATGCAGAGTGGCGCTAGTGCCGAGGGGGGCGTTTTGCCTCCTCAGTGGTGGCAGCGCCACCAGCAGCAGCGCTCACGCCCACAGAGTCCGCCCCGGCCGCCGCAGCAGCGCCAGCAGCGACAGCAGCCCTCGCAGCAGCAGCAGTAGCAGCAGCAGCAGCAGCGCCGGCAGCAGCAGGAACCCCGGCAGGTCCCGCTGCGGCGGCAGCAGCAGCCTCGCCCGCCCAGCCCGCAGCAGTAGCAGCAGCAGCAACATTTCCGGCCCAAGCCGCAGCGCCGCGGTGTCCAGCAGCAGCAGCAGAAGGCGGACCCAGCCCTCCATCAGCGTCTGCTCCACCAGCAGCAGTATGTCAGAGATGAGGGCCTCGCAAGAGCGGCTGCCGAGGAGGAGGATGGCCGTTGGGAGCGCCTATGGTGCTGGGCAGAGGGCCAGGACTGGGACCAGCTCTTCGGCGTTGCGGTTCTGCCGCCCTTTATCTTCTCATGTATTCCTTCTGGTGCCGTCGATGCGGTCCGAGCAGCTATGCGCATCCCCCTCGTTCGCTGTGCAGTTCGCCCTCGGGACGCTGCGGGTCCGCTCCTCCTCCTGGCACTTCCCAGTTTCCTCCGGGTGCGGCTACAGCATCGCCGGGGCTTTGATGCGGACTGGGTCCGTTACCTGGTTTCACGCTTTGAGACAGGCGATTGGCAGGCGTTGTGGAGTGAGGCGGTTCTGCACACACGCCCGGCTGGACGACCACCCCCTCCGCGCGCGTTGCGTCACCATCGTGAGGAGGCTGCGGAGCAGCGGCTTCAGCGGGCTGTGACCAAACTCCGCCGGGGCAACACAGCCCGCGCAGTGGATGCCCTCGACTCCTCCTCCTCTCTGGCACCTCCGGGCCCTGTCGTCCTTGCGCAGCTTCAGGCCAAGCACCCACCAGCGCAGCAGCCGATCCCGGCCTGGGTGGCGGAGTCTGCTCGTCGTGTCCCAACTGCGTTCCCAGACGCAGATGGTGTCCGGAGAGCACTATTGGACTGCAGCCGTGGCTCCGCCGCGGGACCCTCTGGCCTTACCCTTGACCACCTCCGCCAGGCGGTGGTTGGGGATGAGCACCTCACCAGACTATTCGCGCGTCTGCTGGCATCCATCTGTCGCGGCCAACTTCACCCGACTGCCCGACGCTTCCTGGCGGCCAGCAAGCTCATCGCCTTCGCCAAGCCGGATGGAGGTGTGCGTCCGATCACGGTCGGAGAGGCCATTTGGCGCCTGGTGGTGCGCTGGATCGTGTCGACGGGACGCCAGGAGATGCAGCAGGCGCTTGCCCCGTTGCAGCAGGGTGTGGGAGCACCGACGGGTATGGACACCATTGTCCACACCATTTTCGAGCAGCTGAGTCTTTGTCCGGACTGGGGTATTCTCAGCATCGACGTCCGCAACGCTTTCAACTCCATGGAGCGTGCGGCGCTGTTTGAGGCGGTCCAACAGCGGGGTTTTGAGCGCCTCCTCCCTGCCCTGGCCTTGGTGTATGCTGAGCCATCGGACCTCTACTACCAGGGCGGGACGTAGCCGTGTATTGTACGCTCTGAGCGAGGCGTTCGTCAGGGGTACCCTCTCGGCCCATTCTTGTACGCGTTGGCGCAGCAGCCCACCCTAAAGGCCGCCCAGGACGCCATGGGAGGATTCGACAGGGTCTTTGCGTATCTAGATGACACGTATCTGCTGGGTCCGGCGTCCCTCTTGGAGACGGGGTTTGGAGCCCTCCGGCGGGGCTTGGCAGCGATAGGGTTGGAGGTCCAGCCCCAGAAGTGCGAGTTCTTCCTGCCGGCTGGCGATGTGGTTCCAGCTGACTTGTCCTCAGTTCAGCAAGTGGTGGAGGGGATGGGGGTCCTTGGCGTACCCATTGGCACAGCGGAGTTCTGCAGGACCCGGCTGGACATGGCGGTGTAGCAGGTGGGGGCCACGCTGGACACGCTCGTTGATCTTCCTGATGCGCAGGCCGCCTTCAGCATTCTCCGGGAGTGCGTCACGCAGCGCTTCCAGCATCTTACCCGCGTCACCCCTCCCTCTCCCTGGTGGTTCCATCGTCTCCAGTCCTTTGACGACCGGGTCGGCCTCTGCCTCCGCAGATTGTTCCGCCTGGACGGGGTCCAGACGTACCGGGAGGGTCGGGCGGTCCTCCATGCGAAGCGTCAGGCGCGTCTTCCGGTCCGCCTCGGCGGGCTCGGGCTTACGCCGGTGGCGGACCTGGGCCCGCTGTCATTCCTGTGCAGCCGTCTGCAGTCCTGGTGTGCTGTCCTGCGCCTGCTCCGTCTGCTTGGCCTTCCCCAGCACCCGCGCCACCAGTCACCGACGCGGCAGCAGCCATCGCCGCCACAGCCTCCGCAGCAGCAGCAGCAGGGAGGGGC
>SZWC01006201.1:134783-136823 GCA_023375785.1 Penium margaritaceum
GGTGACGCAGCAGACGCGAAGAGCAGCAAGGCAGCCACCAGCAAGGAGCACTCGCCAGCATGATGCTGAAGCGAGGGATGCCCGACGGCTTTGTGCACTTGCAAAATTCCATGCCGGCAGTACAGCAAAGGCAGCAGCAGCCCTAACATCCCTTCCCTTGGCAGCAGGTGGGCAGGAAACTTTGAATGCACTCCCCTCCAAACACCCACAAAGCGAGAGTCTTCATCCAGCATGGCTGTTAGATGAGGCTCATAAGGCCCCTTCAGTGATCCAACATCAGCTTGATGGGAGAGCTATCCACGAGACGCATGTCGCCAGCGCAAGGGGAGCGGGAGGCGGACCGAGTGGACTCACGCTAAACCACCTTAGAGACATCGGCATTGGTGATCCACGCCTATGTGAACTTCTGGCTGCCCATCTCAACCACATACGATGGGGACGCTTACCACCTTCTGCATTGCACTGCTACACCTCCAGCTGCCTCCTTGCACTTGCCAAGCCCTCAAGCATCCCTGGTGACATTCGTCCCATTGCAGTTGGAGAGGCTCTTCCGCGTCTTCTTTCGAGGTGGACAATGCGAGCATACGGGAAGCAGATGGCCGCAGCACTAATTCCACTCCAGATGGGGGTCGGGGCCTCTTGTGGAGGGGAGGCAATCCTCCATGCCTTGCGCTCAGGGAGTCAGAGAGAGAGAGAGTGGTTGATCTTGTCCATTGACATCAGCAATGAATTAAACAGCATCAGCCGCCACTCCATGTGGCACGTGCTTCGTGACCGCGGCTTTGCAGATCTCATCCCCATGCTATTCCCCCTCTACGGACTCCCCTCTGATCTGCTCTTCCGCGAAGGCCCGCATCCCACCTGCATTTCCTCCACTAGAGGGGTCCGACAGGGTGACCCTCTCTCACCCTTCCTTTATGCCATCTCCCAGCACTCGGCACTGGAGAAAGCAAAGGCAGTGGTGCAAGACAAGGGAATCGTATCGTCATACCTTGATGATACATACATCATGGGCCCACCAGAACTTGTGGCACCAGCATTTTCAGCTCTTACCGTGGAGCTTACACATTTGGGACTTGCCGTCCAGGCCCGCAAGTGTCAGATCTTCCACCCAGCTGGTACCATTGTGGGTCCCATCTCCGGCCTCGAGGCTGTTCCCATCATCCGCGATGGCCTCAAGGTGCTCGGGGCTCCTCTTGGCACACCTGGGTTTGCAGCCCGGACTTTGGGGGAGGCCTTGGAAACACAAGAAGAGTTCATAAAAGAGGTGAGCCAACTGGAGGACGTCCAGGCAGCCTCTCTTATCCTTTGTGAGATTCTCCTCCCTCGTGCTCATTACCTCATGCGCACCACCCCACCATCTGGTCCTTGCTTGGTAAGATTGCGACATTGGGACGCCACTGTGTGGGGCTATGTTGTCCCGGGGTCCCGGGGTGACCCCATCACCGCGGCCGCGGAACAGCGGTCCACAGCAATGCCCCCGCGATGTGGGGTGGCCGAGCGTTTTCACGTCCGGCGGATTGCCGAGCGGTAGGCTGACCTGTCACACGTCAGCAACCACCGCGGTCGGCACCGACCACCTCGGGACCAAAAATAGACATGCGGAGAGTTCGACCTCCGAGGCCGAATTTCCGAGGTTGCATACTCATCATGCTTGCCCAGTAACCATACACGTAATGCATGTGGTGCCATGCATGTGCCATGCAGGTTGTGGACTGGTTCATTAACCAATAATGGTTTGACTGTTGCAGGTGACGTGGATGATAATGTGTGAAGCATTTGATGGACCCTATCGTTCTGTGGAAGATTTTGTGTACACAGGTGGAAACTGACCGTTGTAGATGACGTGGATGATAATGTATTTTACAAGTTTTTAGCATTTAAGATTCAGAAATCTTTTAACATCATGACGTTGAAAGAATGCGCATGAACTTTATATATTTACGTAATTACATGTAATCTAAATCTGCCTTCGGAGGAAGTGATTTTCATAAGTCATCAGTATTAGATTGCACCTTTGTGGAGGTTTGCGAACATAAT